>MJUU01009700.1:116893-180883 GCA_002080025.1 Modiolus philippinarum
CATTTTGTGTAATCAACTCCTCTTACAGCCTTTACCCTACAAGTCTGAAACTTTGAAAGTGTATCCATTTTAGGTATTGAACTCCTCTTGCAGCTTTCACTTACTAAAGTATAGACATCTCAAGCATGTGCGGGGGGTATCAATAGTCCGTCAAGGACAGTTTATGTTTGGAAGTCTGAAAAGCAGTTAGTGCGGGGGGTATGTGTGGGCCGCTAGACCACAGTACCTCTAGTATTTTACATTGCCTGTCTTTTGCTTATTTCAGGTACTAAAGTTAAACTGTTAGATTATATCCCCACTCGTTAGAGAGTGGGGTATACTGCATTCACCTTGTCTGTCCATCCGTCCGTTCATCCATCTTTTCGTCCAAAATTTATTTCTGTCACAATTTTCTCAGCTTTTAGTGGAGGGATTGATTTGAAAATTGGAATGCAGCCTCTATGTGATGTGTTTTAAGGAAAATTTTCTTTTGAGTCCTGTCAGATGTTTACTTCCTGTTTAACGAAATGTGGACTTAGTCACAAAATGTAGTGAAACATGAATTTTTCTTCACAGTTTTCTCAGCTTCTATTAGAAGGATCAATTTCAAAATTGGTATGAAGCCTCAATATGATTAGTTGTAAAGAACATCCTATTTTGAGTCTTGTCCAATGTGTGCTTTATGTTTAACGAAATGTGGACTTAGTTACGAAATGTAGTGAAACATGAATTATTTGTCGCAGTTTTCTCAGCTTCTATCAGAGGAATTGATTTCAAAAGTGGTATGCAGCCTCTATATGGTTAGTTGTAAGGAACGTTTTATTTTGAGTACTGTCGGATGTGTACTTCCTGTTTAACAAAATGTGGACTTACCGTTTTTTGGTGTGTATTAAACGCATTGATGTATAAAACGCACCTCCATTCTCAGAGGAAAAGAATCAGAAAAAATCTAGTGTGTGTGTAAAAAACGCACATAAATTTTCAACAACATGTTCTGTCCAAAAATGTCTAGAGACACCGAGAGTTACCTTGTGGACTGAATTAAATGGAATACATGATGCTTTATTCACTTATATTTAGAGGAATAATTGTACCTGTATTTACTTAATGGTTTGTTCAAACATTTTGGGAAATTTGCAAACGAAAAACATTGATTTTGTAAACACAGGAAGTTTATCTCCAAACGTAATTAAAAGTCAAAGGCGGTTACGGATACGTAAATATTACGGTTTGCCTTTGGTAAAATTTTAAGTTATATTCCCTTATTGATCTTCATAATCTGTATATGCATTAATTAATTTCATTTAAACTATCCCTTTTCATAAATAAAATTACATTATGACTTGCAAGTATCGTGTATCCCTGAAAACGGGAAACGGCTTCACTTAATCAAAACAAATATGGCGGACACGATAGAGATGAAATTTTGGGCACCGGGAAATCTCTGAATATACATGTTGTATACATAGAAAAAAATACACATCTAATCATGTTAACATTAGCAAACTTTGTTATCATCAAACACAGATTCGTATGTGGATTACAACATGGATTTTATACTTATTTCCAATGTCATTTCCGGTCTGAAGTTAAGTTAGTGGTGGTCAGAAAAAAATGGTCTTTTGAAGTTCGCATGTATAAAATGCATCCCCTCTCACTAGGACCTTTCTGGGGGAAAATATGTGTGTGTAATACACACCAAAAAACGGTACATGTAGTTACAAAATGCAGTGAAACATGAATTTTTTTCGTCAGTTTTCTCACCATCTGTAAAAGAGATTGATTTCAAAATTGGTATGCAGCCTCTATAGATGCTCTCAGAAATTGGTGATTACTGGGTTATCGAACTTGACCGCCAGGTGCCGCATAGTCGTTCGCCATTAAGAGGGTGTAGACTCGATTTTTACCGAGGCAACTTATTATCATTTATCGTGATAAAATTAATAAAAAATAGAATTCTAACATTTTTTTTCAGAATATTACCTGTTCAAATTTAATGTTCATTATCTAACAAATTATAAAATACACTTGATATGAAAATCAAGGTTAAATTTTTTTCCTTAATTTTTTGCGTATTGTAGAATATTACATAATTCAGCTTCTGTCCAGGTGACAATAAAAGGTTTTGTCCAGGTAGATTATTACACCTTGGGGCATGACACGTGTCTTTAATATACTGATCAGTGTGATTGTCTTATCAAGTTTAATTAATCTTATGACCCTTTGATTACTTCCACAAAGAAATGAAGGCCATGGATTTTAAGATATTTTTTTTAATTTACCACATGTTTTAAAATTGAATTTCACAAATTATTTATTTCTACACATATTTTTTCTCAGAAATTGAACAAAGTACAATCCCGACATCACACAAAACCACTTTCTAGTTGGACTGCTTCTTCCTAGCACAAATATTATGGCTATCTCTTGATCGTTGAAAAGTAACATCTGCCAATATCAAAATTTGGTAAATACTCAATATTTTCATTGCATAACCCAATTTATCCCCAAAATGTAGTTTGAGCCCCTCACAAAAGAAAAAAAAATGGAAGAATGTGTCCATGGGACACGGACGCCACCGCCTCCTTGAAATCGAGACCCCTGAATCCATAGGTGTTAACTCTCCCGATTTTTGCGGGAGTCTCCCACAATTTGGCACAAAACAGATATTTCTCCTGCAATGAGATGGTGTCCTGGCCGGGAGACACAAATCTCCCGTTTTTGTGGATGTCTCCTGCAAAATCTCCCGCAATCATATGGTGTCAAACTGATAATTTACCAGGTGAAATTATTGTATGTGTCAGTTATTGATTTTTTTGTCAATCAGCATAGGTAACACTTATTTTACAGGTAAACATGTTATTTAGACTGATTAATTATTGTTGATCGGGGTAGTCATGAGGACAGGTGTTGTTTAAATTGCAATCAGTCAGCAGTGACAACAATTACTAGGAATCAACAAATTTATTTGGATACGACCATTTTTATAAAATGCCGCTAATTACCTCCCTTGTAAAATTTTTTTGTGTTCACACTAAAAGACCACAAATTACTGTGATATTTTGAAAATTATCTAAATTACATTCTCTGAAACAATATCTTTGGACATTTTCACAATATTTTTTGGTTTTGTTGAACTTAAAACTAAATTATTTTAATTATATATTGATATATACTGATCTCTTGTTATTTGCACCATTACTGGGTAAAACTCCAATGATACTTGTCACTTAAGCAAATCAGTGACTGAGTACACTGCTTGGCTCTAGGCTACTTCTTTGATAATAGTATGTAAACACAAGTGCATGAAATGAGCTGAACTTTCGTTAGATCTCAATAAATTAATACATTCTCATCCCTACCCACCCCAATTTTTCTAAGCTCAATTTTTTAGCTCACCTGGCTATGCCAGGGTGAGCTTTTGCCATCACTTGGCGTCTGCAAACGTCAACAATTTCAAAAATCTTATCCTCTGAAACTGCTAAGCCAATTGTAACCAAACTTGGCCTGAAGCATCACCAGGGTATGCAGTTTAAAAATTGTGTTCGATTAGTCCGAAGACCAAACAACATGGCTGCTGTTACTAAAAATAGAACATAGGGGTAAATTGCTGTTTTTTGCAAATAACTCAAAAACCATTACAGATATCAAAAATCTGACTGGAGTAAAAGTGATCAGCATACCTGCCCTGCAATTTTGAAGAAAATCAGATTACCCGTCTTGGAGTTATTGCCCCTTTTCCGTAAAATTTTCAAAATTTGTGCATTTTTATTTTTTATTTCAAAAAGTGTAACAGATAGAGAGGTCAAGTGTAAATTGCAAAAATGTTCAGCATATCAAGATCTATCCACCCTAAAATTTTGAAGAAAATCCCAAAACCTTTTTAGGAGTTATTGCCCTTTTTTCACCGAATTTTTAAAATTTTCGTATTTTTCATCTTTTATTTCCAAAACTATAAAAGATGAAGGTTAAGTGTAAATTGATGAAATGTTTGCCATGTTGTGGTGACTTCAAAACTGATGTTGAAAATTGTTCCTTGACCGCCATTTTCAAAATGGCCGCCAAAAAAGGCGGGAAAATTCAACATTGTCCGATTTCAATGACATTTGGTTTCCAAATAGATATTGTTGTTGCCACTTCAAATCCGGTGTTGAAAATTGTTTGTTGACCGCCATTTTCAAAATGGCGGCCAAAAAAGGCGGGAAAATTCAACATTGTCCGATTTCAATGACATTTGGTTTCCAAATAGATATTGATGTTGCGACTTCAAATCCGGTGTTGAAAATTGTTTGTTGACCGCCATTTTCAAAATGGCCGCCAAAAAAGGCGGGAAAATTCAACATTGTCTGATTTCAATGACATTTGGTTTCCAAATAGATATTGATGTTACGACTTCAAAACTGATGTTGAAAATTGTTCGTTGACTGCCATTTTCAATATGGCCACCAAAAAAGGCAGAAAAATTCAACATTGTCTGATTTTAATGAAATTTGATTTCCAAGTAGATATTGATGTTGCGACTTCAAAACCGATGTTGAAAATTGTTTGTTGACTGCCATTTACAAAATGACGTCTCGACTTCAAAACTGGTGTCGAAAGTCAGGTTCTTAGCAAGAACGTCTTTTTGTCAAAAAAGCCCAACAAAGAATTAAAGTAAAACATCATCAGACTCTAAAAACAGTTCAAGATATTGGAGGTGTTTGAGCTACAAAAGTTTGGGAAAGTGAAGTTACAATGTTCCCTTGATTGTGGCAACTGAAAGCCAGGTGAGCGACACAGGCTCCTCGGAGCCTCTGGTTTAATTTATAATTATTCAGGAATTTTCTTTAAATTCCTATCAATTTCAGTGAAAATCAGTACGAAAAATAAAATAAAACACTCCCACCCACCCAGATTTTTTGTTACAGGTGGATGAGAATCTACAAATTGATTTGACAGGGCATTACATACTGGCAGGGGGAAACCTTTGAACTGGGAAACAAGTCGAAAATGACGTTACGCAAAATCTACTGCAATTTGAAACTGGATTGCAGGAGATCTCCTGCAATTGGGTTTCAGAAGGTTAACAGGTATGCCAAATCATTGAAGTATAAAATGTACAAAATAGTAGTAGTAGTATATATATATATATATATATATATATATATATATCAAATTATCATAGAATAGGATCTGTCTCCTGTGATAAATAGGTATTGGAACTGGTTTGGTTTTGATATAATGCAGAGTTCCCACAAACAATCTGAGAAACAATCTTATATGTAATAATAATCTATTTTTAGCAACTCTAACCTTGACTTTGGGGGTACTAACCCAGAAATTGATAGGATTCTGTCTTGGGTAATAAGCAAGCATGTGACCAAGTTTGATTTTGATCTGATGCAGGATACTCAAGTTATCATCCGGAAACCAAAATTTTATTGAAATTTTAGCATTTATAGTAACTGTGACCTTGCCCATTTGGGATACTAAAGTGGAAATAGATAGGGTTCTGTCTTGGGTGATAAACAAGCATGTGACCAAGTTTGGTTTTGATCTGATGCAGGATACTCAAGTTATCTTCCGGAAACCAAAATTTTATTGAAATTTTAGTATTTATAGTAACTGTGACCTTGCCCATTTGGGGTACTAAACTGGAAATAGATAGGGTTCTGTCTTGGGTGATAAACAAGCATGTGACCAAGTTTGGTTCTGATCTGATGTAATATACTCAAGTTATCATCCAGAAACCAAAATTTTATTGAAATTTTAGTCTATTTTTAGCAACTGTGACCGTGACCTTGGGGGTACCAACCCGGAAGTCAATAGGGTTCTGTCTTGGGTGATTAGTAAGCATGTGACCAAGTTGATTTTGATCCAATGTAGGATCCTCAAGTTATCATCCGGAAACCAAAATTTTATTGAAATTTTAGTCTATTTTTAGCAACTGTGACCTTGACCTTGGGAGTATCAACCCGGAAATCGATAGGGTTCTGTCTTGGGTGATTAGAAGCATGTGACCAAGTTTGATTTTGATCCGATGTAGGATACTCAAGTTATCATCCGGAAACCAAAATTTTATTGAAATTTTAGTCTATTTTTAGCAACTGTGATCTTGACCTTGGGGTACCAACCCGGAAATCGATAGGGTTCTGTCTTAGGTGATAAATAAGCATGTGACCAAATTTGATTTTGATCCGATCTATGATACTAAAGTTATCCGGACAGACATATGTACGAACGGATGGATGTAATGCATAAAACATGAATTATTAAATAAAGAAATAAATAGTTGTGATATGTTTTTTTTTTAATTATTTGAATTTCGACAAGTTAGACACTATCCGTTAACTCAAATTATGCATTTACATCTTGACTTCTTTCTTCAATTATCATGTTTTAGGTGTGAAATTTTTTTGTTTCATGTAACTTCTTAAATTTTTATTCTTGCAGAATGATTTCCCTGTGCATTATTTGAATAAAATGAATGCAGTTGATTATATATTTGATGTCGTTTGCTATTTTCCCCTACTAAATATAAATTTTGCTGAGACTATTTGAACTAAATACTTCTTTGTTTCTTTAACTTTATAAACACAAACAAAAATGTTTCAAAAAGCAGATATTTTTAAAAGCATTCAACATAAAATTATCATAATATTTTTTCATTATTCTGGTTAGCTGAATCAAAGTCCATCTCTACAATCTCCGCACAATTTTTAAGAGCTTGTATATGCACATTAAAATCTTTTATGAAATATTATTAATATCCAAGTTATTTTTCCAAACTTTCAGAAAATCTATCGAGTTTACTCCAAATATTTTTTTTAGGAAATATGAATGATTAATTTATTAATCTAAATTACTGGAGAATTTGATTTCTTTTCCTTCAAACCAAGGTTACGTTTTCTTAATCAGCTTGTAAAATATGGAACTTCTATACTTAGTTAACAGTTATTTGTAATATATTAATATAAATTAGGCAGTTTCTTTGATGTCATAATAACTGTTTTATCACTTAAATAAGTCTTTATCACTTTCTCAACAGGTGTTATTGGAGTAATTAATGGTTGAAGTATGACACCTGTATCATTAAACCTCATACCGATACATCGACAAACGCAGAGGTGTTACGAACATTACACCCTTCCGGTAACAAGTTCATTTGGAAGTTGGCTATGGCGGCACCCATGAATTTGTTAATAAAAAGGTCTATATGGTCAGTTGTAAGGAACGTCCTATTTTGAGTCCTGTCGTATGTGTACTTTCTGTTTAACAAAATGTGGACCTGGATACAAAATGTAGTGAAACATGAATTTCTATACGACCACAAAAAATTTTGTGGTCCTATAAGGGTATGGCGCTGTTGTCGTCGTCGTTGTAGTCGTATTTCTGTTGTCGTCGGCGTCAGTGTATGTAGACACTTTAAGTTTTGGCCAATAACTCAAGTTCAAGTTGATCAATCCTTATGAAATTTTAACACAATGTTCCTTGGCACATAAGGAAGGTGTGTATTAGTTTTGGTTATTATGGCCCCTCCCGTTTTTAAAATAGGGGCCAAAAAGGGCAAAATTGGGTGTTTTCACCTATTTAGCTGTAGAATTTTTATTAATTAACGGATTTTGATGGGGTATCTTTCAGTGTGCTCCTGAGGTAATTTTCAATCAGTAGTATTCAACGGGTTTCACGTCGCATGTACCGTTCATGAGATAAATGGGGTCCAAAAGGGGCGAATTTTAAAAATTTTTTTTTTTTTAGTCCGATTTTGATGCTGTTTTTTGCAATGGATTCCTTATGAAAAATAAATAGGCGCTGCAGCATCAGATTTTTGATAATTTGTTTCCTTTTCGAGTTATGAGAGGCCAAATGGGGCAAAAATTGCAAACATGCAGATTACATAAAATTTTTATTTTTCATTGGATTTTGATGGGATTTTTTTCTTTGGATTCCTCTTGGTGTAAGCTTTCAGTAGTATTCAATGGATTTGGCGTAGCTCTTACTGTTTCCGAGCTATGAGGGGCAGAAGGGGGCCAAAATCGTAAATTTACAGATAACCTAAAATTTTTATTTTCATTAGATTTTGATGGGATTTTTTTCTTTGAATTCCTCTTGATATAAGCTTTCAGATCTATGTCAACTAATTTTGTGTAGCTCTTACGGTTTCGGAGCTACAAGGGGTCAAAGGGGCCAAAATTGCAAATTTTCGAAATATGTGAAATCTTTATTTTTCATCGGATTTCGATGGGATTTTTCTCTTTAAATTCCTCCTGATATAAGCTTTCAGATCTATATCACTTAATTTTGCGTAGCTCTTACGGTTTCGGAGCTACAAGGGGTCAAAGGGGCCAAAATTGCAAATTTTCAAAATATGTGAAATCTTTATTTTTCATCGGATTTCAATAGGATTTTTTTCTTTGGATTCCTCTTGATGTAAGCTGTCAGTTGTATGTCAGTGGATTTTGCATAGCTATTACCGTTTTCAAGCTACAAGGAGTCAAAGGGGCCAAAATTGTAATTTTTCGAAATATTTGAAATCTTTATTATTCATCGGATTTCGATCAGTTTTTTCTTTGGATTCCTCTTGATATAAGCTTTCAGTAGTATGTCAACAAATTTGGCATAGCTTTTACCGTTTCGGAGCTAAAGGGGCCGAAGGTGCCAAAATTGCAACTGATTCAAGCTCTTTATTTGATCCATTTAATTACTGTACATATCAAGCTCTTTACTGTGTCCTCATTCATTTTGAATTACACTTGTTCAAATTTCAGTATTTGACATGCTGCGGTCGTATCATGCTGCGCTCGGCGTAGCCCTTTATTCATTGCAGTTTTCTCAGCTTCTATAAGAAAGATTGATTTCAAAATTGGTATGCAGTCTCAATATGATTAGTTGTAAGCAACTTTCTATTTTGAGTCCTGTCGGACGTGTGATTCTTGTTTAACGAAATGTGCAATTAGTTAGGAAATTAAAGAAACATGAATTTTTGGTTTCAGTTTTCTCAGCTTCTATAAGAGGGATTGATTTCAAAATTGGTATACAGCCTTTATATTATTAGTTGGTTACTAAATTCTGTTAATCTTGAGGATTATGTCTTGTGTCCAAAACCTGTATTATGTCCATACACTCTTTAATTTGCACTTGCCATATTGATCAGAATTCAGTGAGTGGGGGTATTATTGGTTGCCATTCGGAGACAGCTCTTGTTTTTTCAAGGTCAGTCTGTAGTCCTTTTCTAGATTGGTTTGAGGGACCAGTATTTGAATGTTCTATTTTATACAATCATTCTGTAGTTCCTTGGTTGTATGAGGGACCCACATGTAACTGTTATAGCTTAAAGTCTGTAGTCCCTTGGTTTGTTTAAGGGACTTGGCTTTGACTGTTATATTTTTACAGGTTCAATCTATCATGTCTATAGTCCCTTGATGTTTGAAGGACCAATGTTTGATTTTTTAGCTCACCTGACCTGAAGGGTCAGTGTGAGCTATTGCCATCACTTGGCATCTGTCGTCCGTCCGTCTGTCCGTTAAACTTTTCACATATTCATCTTCCCCTCTGAAACCACTGAAGCAAATTCTACCAAACTTTACAGGAATGATGTATGGAAGGTCCTTTACAAAGTTTGCTCATTTCGTTCCGATCCGATAAAAAACATGGCCGCCAGCGCGGAACTTAGATTTAACATTGGGCCCTATGGGAAAAATCACATTTTCATCTTCTGCTCTGAAAAGGCTGAAGCAAATTGAACCAAACTTTACAGGAATGATGTACTTAAGGTCCTTAACAAAGATGGCTCATTTCATTCCGATCCGACGAAAGACATGGCCGCCAGCACGGAACATGGTTTAACATAGGACCCTATGGGAAAATCACATTTTCATCTACTCCTCTTAAATAACAGAAGCAAATTCAATCAAACTTTACAGGAATGATGTATGGAAGGTCCTTTACAAAGATTGCTCTTTTCCTTCCAATCTGATAAAAAAACATGGCCGCCAGCGCGGAACTTATAGGTTACAATAAACCATTAGATGATATGGGCGCATCCATTTTATGAAGAGAAGATGAAATGGAGATTTCAAAACATGGCTCGCTGTGATTGGTTGTTAATAAATGTGAATTGCGTGGTTTATCTGAAACTACTATAACATGGTAATGTTTGCAAAATAATATATTCTTTTTATTCTTGATCTGCCATACATGGCAATGTTTATTTCAATAGCTATTTTTAGCGGTGATTTTGTGCGAAATTGACGGTGGTCACTAAAAACCAAAAATTACGATGGGAAAAGCAATGGGAAGCCCCTGTTTTTTTCTTGCCGAAAGTTTTGTTGGGTAATGAAGTTCAGCAATTAAAATTGTCTGGGATGAAAATTTATTTGGTGAATTCTGTAGACCAGGATTCGTTACTATTGTCGCCTATGGGAAAATTAATGGTTTATTGTAACCTTAAGTTTAACGATGGACGCTATTGGAAAAATCATATTTTCATCTTCTGCTCTGAAACGGCTGAAGCCAACTGAACCTAACTTTACAGGGATGATGTACTTAAGGTCCTTAACAAAGATGGCTCATTTCGTTCCGTCCGATGAAAAACATGGCCGCCAGCTCAGAACATGGTTTAACATAGGACCTTATGGGAAAATCACATTTTCGTCTACTCCTCTGAAACCACTGAAGCAAATTCAACCAAACTTTAAAGGAATGATGTATGGAAGGTCCTTTACAAAGGTTGCTCATTTTGTTTCAATCAATGAAAAACCTGGCCGCCAGCGTGGAACTTAGGTTTAACATTGGACCCTATGGGAAAAATCATATTTTCACCTTCTGCTCTGAAACGGCTGAAGCCAATTGAACCAAAATTTACAGGAATGATGACCTAAAGGCCCTTAACAAAGATTGCTCATTTCATTCTGATCCGACGAAAAACATGGCGACCAGCACGGAACATGGTTTAACATAGGACCCTATGGGAAAATCACATTTTCATCTTCTTCTCTGAAATCACTGAAGTAAATTCAACCAAACTTAACAGGAATGATGAATGGAAGGTCTATTACAACGATTGCACATTTCCATCTGATCCAATTAAAAACATGGCCGCCAGTGTGGAACTTAGGTTTAACATTGGATCCTACGGGAAAAATCACATTTTCATCTTTTCCTTTGAAACTGCAGAAGCAAATTCAACCAAACTTTACAGGAATAGAAGGTCCTTTAAACAACGATTGCTCATTTCTTTACAATCCGTTCGAAAACATGGCTGCCAGCACAGAACATAGTTTATCACTGGACCCTATGGGAAAATCAAATTTTCATCTACTCTTCTGAAACCACTGAAGCAAATTTAACTTAACTATACAGGAATGATGACTGAAGGTACTTTATAAAAATTGCACATTTCATTTCAATCCGACAAAAAACATTTCCTCATTGCAAAACATAGTTTAACATTGGAGCCCAGTATGAGAAAACCATCCTTTTCATCATCTTCTCTCAAAACAATTAAAGCAAATTATACTAAATATATAGAAGGTCCTTTGCAAAAACTACTCATTTCAATAGGATCAGACAAAACACATGTGTGCTAATTGAGAACATACCTAAACACCCTACCCCATTGGTAAAAAACATGATTTTTGGTCATGCATCGCATAGAAGCATTTTGTCAGGTGAGCAATACAGGCTCAGTCTCTGAGCCTCTAGTTTATTTCCACATTCAGTTTGTAGTCCCTTGGTTGTTTGAAGGACCAATGCTAAATGTTATATTTTACAGGTTTATGCTGTAGCCCTTTGGTTGTTTTAGGGATGATTTTTAACTGTTATGTTTAACAGGTTCAGGCTGTAATCCTTTGTTTTTTTGCAGGTTGATTCTGTAGTCCTTGGGTTGCTGTTGGGACCATTGTTTGTTTGTCATATTTTACAGATTCTATCTGCAGTACTTAGGTTGTTTGTGGGAACAATGTTTGATGTTATATTTTACAGGTTCTCATTTTGTAATGCCTTGGTTGTTAGAGGGACCAAAGTTTGATTGTTATATTTTACAGGTTCAGTCTGTAGTCCTTGAGTTGTTATAGGGACCAAAGTTTGACTGTTATATTTTACAGGTTCAGTCTGTAAGCTTTACTTTGATCTTGAGTTTCCTAAAGAGAACAATCTAAGCTCAGATGGAGGTCACATGGTCAATATATTCATAAAGGTAAGTTCAACATGATTTGTATAATGTACATGTTGTACAACATCTGATGTAAGAGTAAAAACTGGTAGAGACAAACCTGTTCAACTGTAGTATTCTATAGTAAATTAAGGCCAATAATAAAGAAAAGTCCTACCTGCAGTTAAAGTTTGCCATGTTTGCCCTCCTCGTATTTTTGCTTCACTATCCACCAAAACTTGACTTGACATAGATGAAATTATCCAAACATAGGGACTAAGAATAATACAATAAGTCATTTTTATACCCCCCACTTGAAAAGTAGGGGGTATATAGTGATGGGGTTGTCCGTTTGTCCGTCCTGCCGTCCGTCCGTCCGTCGGTCCGTTACACCTGAGGGTACTCATCTCTTTTCCCCTACTCCTCCTGAACCACTGAACAGATTTTCATGAAACTTTAACACAGTCTTTATGACATAATGTAGATGTGCACCTCCTATTTCAGAATTTGATTTGATTGATTTTTGGGGTTTCAAAGAGCAAAACATGGACTAAGCCATTACATTACAAGGGGGTACCCATCTCTTATCCGCTACTCCTCCTGACCCACTGCATAGATTTTCATGAAACTTTAACACAGTCTTTATGACATAATGTACATGTGCACCTCCTATTTCAGAATTTGATTTGATTGGTTTTTGTGGTTTCCTAGAGCAAAACACGGACTTAGCCATTACATTACAAGGGGATAACCATCTCTTATCTGCTACTCATGCTGAACCAGTGAACAGATTTTCATGAAACTTTTACACAGTCTTTATGACATAATGTAGATGTGCACCACCTATTCCAGAATTTGATTTGATTGATTTTTGGGGTTTTCCAGAGCAAAACATGGACTTAGCCATTACATTACAAGGGAGTACCCATCTCTTATCCGCTACCCCTCCTGAACTACTGAATAGATATTTATGAAACTTTAACACAGTCTTTATGACATAATGTATATGTGCACCTCTTATTTCAGAATTTGATTTGAATGATTTTTGGGGTTTCCCATAGCAAAACATGGACTTAGCCATTACATTACAAGGGGGTACCCATCTCTTATCCACTACTCCTCCTGAACCAGTGAACAGATTTTCATGAAACTTTAACACAGTCTTTATGACATAATGTAGATGTGCACCTCCTATTTCAGAATTTGATTTGATTGATTTTTGGGGTTTCCCATAGCAAAGCGTGGACTAAGCCATTACATTACAATGGGATACCCATCTCTTATCCACTACTCCTCCTGAACCAGTGAACAGATTTTCATGAAACTTAAACACAGTTTTTATGACTTAATGTAGATGTGGACCTCCTATTTCAGAATTTGATTCGATTGATTTTTGGAGTTTCACATACCAAACCTTGACTTGCCCATTACATTTTCTCGTGGGTACCCATCTCTTAGGCGCTACTCCTCCTGAACCACTGAATATATTTTCTTGAAACTTTAGCACAGTGTTCATGACATAATGTAGATGTGCACCTCCTATTTCAGAATTTGATTTGATTGATTTTATAATTTCTGGAATCAAATGGGGTTGTGGGGGGTATTTATTAGTGAGCTTTGCTCACAGTTTTTCTAGTTAAGTTAAGAATTTATTCCGAGCTGTTTTTTGTTGGTAATATCTGTTCCAGCAATAGTTAAGAATTTACTGGGATTAAAGCAAGCATTAAAATTGGAATGTATAAAGCTAGATGGTGAAATCTGACATACAAGCACAAAACAGACTTTTCACAATAATTTCCTGACAGGAGTTCAATGGAAACGTGCATTTTGTCATGAATCTGTATTAGAGTATTGTCAACATCAATTTGCTAGAAAACTGCATGTATCCACTCGATTCCTGACAGAGAATATTAGCTTGTTGCTCTAAATAACCATTAATAGGTGGATTAGGTAAAGAAAAATTTTGTTTAAATTTAGCCGAAAAAATTACTGTATTTTTATGCGAATTATTATATTGTGAAGATTTTTCTTTTCTCATACAAATTATAATATTGTCAAGATATTTCTTTTCCCATATGCAGTAAACTCAAGTAAAGCAAAGACATTATAGGATTAAGCAATAATTTTTAGGAAATTATCTATGTATAAACTCCGGCAGCTCACTCACAAGCTGAATTAAGTCTGAAGGACTTTATGTAAAGTTTGTGAGTGAGCTGCCGGAGTTTATAAATACATAATTTCCTAAAAAATCAGTGTTTAATCCTTATAATTCCAACTTTGTACGTTAAAAACTATGTGATACATGTTAACAAGGTCTTTATTTACTGCACAATATTTTTGAGGAGTGGATTAATGGGCAAAAGGAAATATTGAAAAATATTTCCGTTTGCTATTCATGATGTTGACCAATGAAAATGAACGTTACAATTACATTTGGAATTATTAACTTTTTAATGAAGTTTTGATCATTTACAATTTGGTATCATGGTTTTATGTTTACAGTATGTTATTTCATGGTTGGAAGACATTTTCAACATAAAATGTTCCAGAGAAATGGTGTTAGATTTAGATGCCAGGTAATATCTTCACAAAAGTAAAAACAGCTTGCTTATAAATATAATTTTACTTCATAATAATTATTTGTATGTGATGAGGGCTTCATTCCATCTTCCTGCCTGTCATGTGTCTGAAACGAATCCTTGCAAGTCTAAGGTTGGCATTTTGTGTTTAGTATGTTGATAGAACATTTCAAGATGATGTTATGGATTACACTCAATAAGCATAAAAATTACATATTTTTGTGTTGCCCTACTCTAAGCAGAGCTGACAGTATATATTGATAATATCTTGCCTTGTGTCAACTGTTGGTTTGTTAATGTATTTTTCTCACATTGTCACTTCTATTTGACAGATGTCAGAGGTTTCAACGAGCCCATAAATATCCCATTTGTGCTTGAGGTGACACATGTTTTCCTTAAAACACCATCAATTTTTGTTAAAAATACACAGTCTATGAAAATTGATAATCATAAAATTAATGAATCCAGTATTAGGAGCTTTTACATTGTTAAATAAATAATAATACAGCCCATTAAAAGTGGGCCACTGCCAGATATTTAATATTATCGAAATATTTAAAAAATTATTTACAGTGTACATGGTGTAAGAGGGAAATTCATGATTGCATCATGAGCTAAATTTTTGTACATTGTGTATGGTTGTATCTTTCAATAGAAAGTTTGAGGTATGAACTTTTATAGGAAACAGCTTGTCTTTTTGCAGTGATTCTGTCAATCTGTCCAATTTTACATGCAATACCTTATAAACCTTGAGCAAAAAGATTTTTAAAAAGAAAACATGATAGACATTTATAAAGATGCTAATACACCAAAAAGGTTATGATCAAACATACATTTGGAGATAAATGGTGTATTTGAATATTTCATCATTTGCTTTTAGGTTATTTATGTGTGAACTTGGTTGTAATATAATTTTAAGTTTTCCATGTACTATGAATTGGTGTCTTTTTTTTTCCAGTACAGACAAGAAATTTAGCAGACATTTGATTTTCCAATTGAAAAAGACCGCATTCCAAGACAATATCCATGCAGGTATTGTATACAATAAATTTATATTGCTGCAAATCACTGTAAACATATAAACTTTTGCGATTTCTTGAACTGGGAAATATTCATGTGTATTGAGTTTTCATGGTTTTTAGGAACAACTAAAACATAATCAACGTCTGTTTGTTTCTGTGATTATAACAAAGATGTTCCCTTGTTTTAATTTTCACGTTCTTTTATGAAGAGCAAAAATAGCGAAAAATAGAACCCTGGGAAAATTATCCTTGCATGTCCACTTTTCATGCATGGATGTAAATTTTAATTAATGAAATCTCTTATTTTTGTTTATCCTTACTCAAATGAATATTGTATATTAAAGTATTATATTTGATCTTATGTTGCATATCGTTTTATTTACATTATTTGTTTTTTCTGATTGAACCAGTAACGTAGACAACAATGGCCATGTTGGGAGAGTCCACTTTTGTGGGATATTCCAAAGTCATTTTTGTGTCGCCTGCTGTTAGTTGTGTCACCTGTTGTTAGCAGAGTCGACACATAGGGATTACTATCTGTCATCTTACGTTGTCGTCCTAGGTCGTTGTGGTCCTGTGTTGTCTGTTGGTTTTTGAATCCCCAACTCCTTCAACACTACTAGTCCAATTCCAACCAAACTTTTGGGATATGTTGTTCATTTGGTGTAGATGTGCACCTTATCCTTACAGATTTTAGAGGTTCACGGAGCCAAAATTGCTCATTTGTGAGTCTGTTGGTTTTTGAATCCGCAACTCCTTCAAAACTGTTTGTCAAATTCCAACCAAACTTTCAGGATATGTTATTCACCTCGTGTAGATGTACACCTGATACTTAGAATTTTGATTTTACAGATTTTAAAGGTTCACAGAGCCAAAATTGCTCATTTGTGAGTCTGTTGGTTTTGAATCCGCAACTCCTTCAATACTGCTATTCCAATTCCTACCAAACTTTCAGGATATGTTATTCACCTGGTGTAGTTGTGCACCTGATACTCGGAATTTTGATTTTACAGATTTTAGAGGTTCACGGAGCTAAAAGTGCTCATTTGTGAGTGTTGGTTTTGAATCCACAACTCCTTCAAAACTGCTAGTCCAATTCCAACCAAACTTTCAGGATATATTATTCACCTGGTTTAGATGTGCACCTGATACTAAGATTTTTTTTTCTCCACATTTTAAAGGTTCACAGAGCCAAAATTGTTCATTTGTGAGTCTGTTGGTTTGAATCCGCAACTCCTTCAAACTTGTGAGTCCAATTCCAACCAAACTTTCAGGATGTGTTTTTAAGGCAGGTTCTCTGCCTTCTAGCTGTCGGGTAAAGCCATCTTGAAAAAGTCTGTTTCAACCAGACTCTTACATTAAGGAGACTACTTTGTATGAAAAGAATCGGGATGATCCAGACTATCGTTAAAAACGCGTACGGCTTACCAGTTATTCATACGAAGGCACAAAAAATAATCCATTCATGTGGCGATACAGTGTCAATTTCATGATCAACTACATCGTTTTATGTGTTTATTGTATTTATTTAATATCTTTTAAGAGATACTTTGCTTTTTTAATCTCAGAGCACTTAAACTGACATTCGAAATTCACGATTCGGTTCATTCATAAAAATTTCCTGTGGCGCGCAGTTTTTATGAATGGATACATAGAAACTTCTAGTTTCGCTGTTGTAACCAGAGTTGTTAACCCTCCCGGTCTCACCGTGAGGCTACTGGTTTCGGCAGCCGGTCTCACGTCTACCGATATGCCTCTGAAAGCTCCCGATATTAAAATTTTCTCTCAAAAATATTTTTCCGTTACACCGGAAGTAAATATTGGCTGTTCCAATCACACCATGCGAGGTAAACAATGGCTGTTCCATTCACATCCCGCCTAACGAGATTACGCGAGAACACGAATCAGCTGTGTATTAACGACAAAATGGCGTCGCCTCCGCGAAAAGGGTAGATACAATTCAAAATTCCAAAATAAATGGATAAAAGAGATGGACTTTTTGAGCAAGAGTGATAAATATATACACGCAGTGTTTCTGTTATGTGGCATAACCTTTGCCTTAGTGCACGAAGGATGAAAATTATGACGTTGTTCGCCATAGAGAAACAGAGGGACACAAACGTAGTGCTCGACTTCGGACTCAAAATGCTGAAATTCTGTTTACACTATTCAGTAACTTCGGTGTTTTGTTATTTGTAGCTGAGTACAACCTACCATTCTCAGTAGCTTGCACTGATGAGACATAAGTTGTCGAAATGCCCATATGTAGATCGTAAATTTACAGTGACTTCGTTATTGAGTTATTTAATTATATGCAAAAATAATGAAACTTAAGAACTAGATGACTTGACAGAGGAAGTGACAAAATTGGAAATATCAACATTAATTAAGCCACCGAGTGTTACACTTGTACTCAGGCTTGTACTTTGGAATACTTACATGTACGTATACCAACAAAGAGGAGCAAGACAATGAAATGTAAATAAATAGAGTTTTAAATAAATTGCCAACATCCCATATAAAAACTGAAAAGACAACCTAAACCGGGAAGGAAAATTTTGGATTTTAATTCTTGAAAAAATTAAATGTCAAGATTTCAGCAAAACAGTAATAATTACAGAACTTCTGGAATACCCAGGAACCTGCCTTAACAGCATTCCATGCTTTGATTCACCTGGTGTAGATGTGCATCTGATACTTAGAATTTTGAATTTTCATATTTTAGAGGTTCATGGAGCCAAAATTGCTCATTAATTGTTATTTTGGTTAGTTAATCCTCGACTCCATCATAGCTATAAGTCAGATTCCAACCAAACTTGCAGGATATGTTGTTCACCTAATTTTTTTGTGCATCTGATACGTATAATATTTAATTTTACAGATTTTAGAGGTTCACTGAGCCAAAATAGCTCATTTGTTAATTTAGTTTGTTAATGTGGTACTCTTTCTAAACTTAAGTCATATTCCAACCAACCTTTCAGAATTTGTTGATCATGATTTAATTGTGCACCTGATACTTAAAATTTTGTTATTTCAGATTTTAGAGGTTCACTTGGCCAAAAATGGCTCTTCTGTAGTGCAGGCGACACAAATGTTCCATGGAACACCCATCAATTTTTAGGCCAATAGAAATAATATACATGTTTCATTAACTATTCAGATATGAAAAGAGAGATGATGTCTCTTGGTTAATGTCATCATAATAAATAAATTTTAATACATATAAAATATTAATTTCAAAACTGAGTATAACATTTGAAAAATTATAAGAAAATACTTTTTGGGACTAAAAACTGGTAAATATTTCTAAAATAGCATTAAAAATCATAATACAACATATTTTTATTGATATTTCTCGTTTAAAGAAAATATGCCAAACATTCCATCGAAATGCTAAGTTGGAAATTTTCTTTTTATGGAGTCCAATTTATGGAAACAATGGCAGTTAAAATCATAAAACAACAAGCGATGCAGTTTGAAATGTAAATATTAACAGCAATAACCTTGGCCTTAAAAAATTATGCCACACATTTGTTAGATCTCTAAGAAGAACATGATGTTTACAACTTTATATCATTCTGCTTCTGAAATATTTTAAAGGCCCTTGAAGTTTATGGTTTTTTAGGAATAGTAGAAAAACATGAAACAAAGAATTTGTTTTGAAATAAAAATGAAAATTTAACCGTTTAAACCACATTCTCACTATTTTAATAGTTGGAATATCAGCAATGTAAACATTATTTTGACGGTAGCAAGTCTTGCAAAAATGTAAATTCAAAGATTCTACTGTTTTTGGAAAATCCATGAAAAGTAAACACCCATGAAAAGTGGACACAGGACAATACTATGTTTACAGTATTGCTTTTGAAAACATGCTGGATTTAAGAAATAAATGATGGCCACTGCATATTATTGTCATTTTTAGTTTTTTTGAGAGTATTTGATCCTGGGTCTCAGCAAGAGAAAAAATTCTCACAAACAACAAAATTGGTACTAAAATGACAATAAAGTATCGGGCAGATATTGTTGAAATAAAGTATAATAGAGAAATTTTACCAGTTTTTGCCGACAGACTGGACTTACTTTTTTGACATCATTTGACAGAGAGGTACAATTGGTGCTGAAATATACATTTTATATGTTAAAAACACCAGAAAAAAAGAAAAAGAAAATCAAACAATCAGTTGTCAGAAAATATTATCTTTCTAGGGCCAGTAATGAAAAGTATGGTTGATTGATTGATTGATTGAATATTGTTTAACGTCTACTCAGCAATATTACAGCTATATCAAGACGAGAACAAGTTTGTTAATAAATAATCACTTTGGGGTATGGAAAGGGCCATGGGACGGGAAATTCTGACTGCCACTGGAAAAGTAGGGTGAAATTGTCAAGGGCGGGAAATTTAGCCTTGTAGCCGATCACCTACGGACCACCCCAAAAGAGCTTGCTACAAGGGTTCTTTAACGTGCAGGAATAAACAAGTATATTCTTTGCATATTCTTTTGATGCTAATTTGTAATTTAAGATAACAAAATACCGAAGTTGTTGTAATTTTACTTTCTGCATATGGACATTTCGACAACTTATGTCTATTCAGTGCAGATAAATTAAAATCATTGGACATCCAGAAATCGAAAGATGTGTAAAAGCTGACAGAGAACCAATAATGATTATTTGTATAGCAAATATAGGGTACCATATATGAATTCGGCTTCACAGAAACTCTTTAAGACTGGAAAATTTGTTTGGTTTAGTTTTTAGCTCACCTGGCCTAAAAGGCCATGTGAGCCTTTGCCATCACTTTGTGTCCTTCGTCCGTCCCTCTGTCCATCCGTCAACAATTTCAAAAATCTTCTCCTCTGAAACTACTGGGCCAATTGTAACCAAACTTGTCCTGAATCATTACCAGGGTATGCAGTTTAAGAATTGTGTTCGATTAGTCCCTAGATCAAACAAGATGGCTGCTGTTACTAAAAATAGAACATAGGGGTAAATTGCTATTTTTTGCAAATAACTGGAAAACTGTTACAGATATCAAAAATCCGACACAAGTAAAAATGATCAGCATGGCAAGATCTACCTGCCCTGCAATTTTGAAGAAAATCCAAAAACCCGACTTGGAGTGATTTCCCTTTTTCTGTTAAATTTCTGTAAAACTTTATTAATTTTTTAATCAGAAAAATAAAAGAGATAGAAGTCAACTTTAAATTGCAAAAATGTTCGCATAGTTGCCAACCTTCCCGCTTTTGGTGGGAGCCTCCCGACATTTTGACCCTTCTCCCCCCACAGATGATCTCCCGCCGCGGGTCATCATTTTCTCCCCCCAATCTCGCTCACCACCCGCTAAATGACCCGCCAACGTAAATCGGCCAAAGAGAAATAACTCCAGAAGTTTCGGAAAGATTTTTCAACGCTAGATGGCGCTTATCGCATTGAAACGGAAGTAAACAAAACATCGCCGAAAGGATTATTCAATCAGTTGGAGAGTTGATTTTACTATTTATTTTGAATTTCATATGAGATATGGACGATCCTGGTAGAAAGAGGTCTTTGTCTGGGCCCTGTGTGTCTACTCCAACAAAAAGAAATAAATATAACTGCAAATATCAATCGTTTTGGGAAATTCAACATCCGTGGCTACAGAAAAGCGATGTTTCGGACGAGGCAGCATATTGCAAAGTTTGCAAGTCCAACATTTCTATTGCAAGTGGGGGGTTGTATGATGTGAAGAGGCATGCAAAAAGAACCACTCACNGTGATGCATTGGCTGCTGCATCTAAGTCAGCTAACATTGGAACATTTGTGGAAAGAAAAAGAAACTCAGATGTCATTTTGTCAGAGACTCTTTTCAGCAATTTTGTTGCAGACCACAACTTGCCTTTTTCTATTGCAGATCATTTTACAAAACTACTTCTGAAACTTTGCTCTGATAGTAAGATTGCTGCTGAATTTGCCTGGATTTTTCTTTCAAACTGTTATTGTAGATATTTTCAAAAAAATTTTTTTTCAAAACAGGTGCGTGTATGCGTCACCCGTACCGGTAATCTCCCCCACGTCATACCTGGATGGGGGGAGGTGACCCCCCACTGCCCTTTTTTAGGTTGGCAAGTATGATGTTTGGCATGTCAAGATCTACCCACCCTGAAATTTTGAATATAATCCAAAAACCCTTGTAGGAGTTATTGCCCTTTTTTCACAGAATTTTCAAAATTGTCATATTTTTCGTCTTTAATTTCCAAAACTATAGAAGATGAAGGTTAAGTGTAAATTGATTAAATGTTTGCCATGCTGTGGAGAATTCAAAACTGGTGTTGAAAATTATGGGTTGACCGCCAATAAAAGGCGGGAAAATTTAACTTTGTCCTATTTCAATAAAATTTGGTTTCCAAATAGATATTGATGTTACAAATTCAAAATCGGTGTTGAAAATTGTTCATTGACTGCCATTTTCAAAATGGCGGGAAAATTCAACATTGTCCGATTTCAATGAAATTTGGTTTCCAATGAAATTTGGTTTCCACATAGGCATTGATGACGCAACTTCAAAACTGATGTTAAAAATTGTTCGTTGACCGTCATTTTCAAAATGGCCGCCAAAAAAGGCTGGAAAATTCAGCATATTCTGATTTCAATGAAATTTGGTTTCCAAGTGGATATTGATGTCGCTACTGCAAAACTGATGTTGAAAATTGTTTGTGTTGCCATTTTCAAAGTGGCTGCCAAAAAGGCAGGAAAATTCAACATTGTCTGATTTCAATGAAATTTGGTTTCCAAATGGATATTGATGTCGTAACTTAACAATATGGTGTTAAAATTGTTGTTTACTGCCATTTACCAAATGATGTCTCAACTTCAAAACTGGTGTAGAAAGTGGTTCTTAGCAAGACAATTTTTGTCAAAAAAGCCCAACAAAGAAGTATAGTAAATCATGATAGGACTTAAAATAGAGTCCAAGTTAATGGTGGTGTTTGCTCTACCAAAGTTTAAGAGACTGAAGTTCAACTGTGTAACTTACAATGTTACCTTGATTGTGGCAACTGAAAGCCAGGTGAGCGATATAGGCTCCAGGGAGCCTCTGGTTCTTGATCTGGGAGAAATCTTTAAGTTTAGAGTTTCTTCACTCTAAAGGCAATATATTTTACCACCATGCATTCAGATTCCTTTCCCTTTAGCTGTCGGCTTGTTTTAATAACATAATTTATCTTGTTTTTCAGGAAATTTTGTGAAATTTATTCTACAGAAGTTAAAAGAGGAAATAAATAGACTAAAACAAAATTTATCAGATGTACTTGAGTTTGACGAGATTCCAACATTAACCACAGATAACAATGAATGTGAAAAGTCGTCAAAATCAGACGAGAGTCTGAAAGAATTGCCATCTTCAACAGAGGCTGAAATGGCTCATTCTACTACAAAAATTTTCGGAAAATTTACTGAAGAAGAGTTACTGGCATTAAATATAAAGGACAAAAATAATGAACAAACATTGTTTTGTGATCAAGGTATATACCAAGTTAAAGAAAAATGTCAAATGATTTAAAAAAATATTGTCCCAATATCTTCTGCAGTCGTAATTTGCCAAAAAAAAAATGATGAAGAGATTTTGAGTAAATATGAAAAAGAAAGGAAATGGGGTAAATGTCAAGGAGACAACATCCCATATCCAGGTTAAAACGACCCAAAACAAAGCATCTAGGGGTCACCGTACAGTCTTCATCACAGTGAGGAACCTCACACCATATAGCAAGCCCTAAATGGCCCCAAATGTTACTGTTACAACTGGATCTTAAAGCCAACAGAGCTTAAACAGTACAATGATAAAGATGTCTCTTTAATTCTGTAAAACAATGTCTTTAATGTTAGTCAGAAAGATTTGAAGTTGACTGCTGGTTAAGTAGTAGTTTGTAGACTTGTGGTGTACATGTATTTAACCAAAAAATCATGAAGGACAAAGCAGAGAGCAAATCTGTTGATGGCTGCCAAATACAGTAAAATCTCTTTATCATGAAACTTTTTGTCCAGCAAACTTATATATTTATATATGTGTATTTGTCTCTGTAATAATTATTTTTGTTATGTTTTGTCATCATGTCCTCAATGGACCCTTGATTGGTTAATAAAGCATATTCTATTCTATTCTATTCTATTCTATAACATTGTAAAGGTGTTTGGTTATAGGTCAATAGAGATTTATAATATACCGGTAAGTAAAACCAAATTTTGAAAAAAATAGTGGTTTGGAGCTAGGTGGATAACAATATGGGACTTTTGAGATAGGAACTCTCGAGTAATTGAAGGCAAAAAACAATCTCCTCAAATACCAGTTAGAAGGATAACTGGATTCCTGATCTGTTGAAATAAATATGTACCACCATATAACACAAACTATTTATAAAATTGAAGTGTTCTAATAATTTGTCCTACATGACAATTATCTAACTAAATTTTAATTGACGAAAAAAAAATTAACTTGAAGCACTACAAACTGATTAAGCATAAATCACCCTTAGCCCAACAGTTTTCATTAATTAGTGATTCCCTCTCAAGGTATTTATGTATTGATTTTTAGCTCACCCGTCCTAAAAGGCCATCTGAGCTTTTGCCCTCACTGTGTCCATCGTCTGTCATACGTCGTCCGTCAACAATTTCAAAAATCTTCTCCTCTGAAACCGATGGGCCAAATATAACCAAACTTGACTTGAATTATCACCAGGGTATTGCTTCTCAAAATTGAGTTCGATTAGTCGGCTGGTCGAACAACATGTCCTCCATTGCTAGTAATAGAACATAGGGGTAAATTGCAGTTTTTGGCTAATAACTCGAAATTGTTACAAATATTGAAAATCTGACAGATAAATAAAAGTGACAACAAAAGTCCGAATCGATCAAAGGAAGAGACCAGTAAGGAAAGTCTGTATAACATTCAACTGAATCAGTGAAACACACGGAGTGAAAATGATCAGCATGATGAGATCTACCTACTGTGCAATTTTGAAGAAAATCTGAAGACCCATCTCGGAGTTATAGCCCTTTTTCCGTAAAATTTTCAAAATTTTTGCATTTTACATTTTTTATTTCAAAAGGTGTAACAGATAGAGTGTGAATTGTTAAACTGTTCAGCATATCAAGATCTACAAACCCTGAAATTTTGAAGAAAATCCAAAAACCGTTGTAGGAGTTATTGCCCTTTTTTCAAGGAATTTTCAAAATTTTCAAATTTTTCGTCTTTTATTTCCAAAACTATACAAGATGAAGGTTACGTGTAAATTGATAAAATGTTTGCCATGTTGTGTTGATTTCAAAAATGGTGTTTAAAATTGTTTGTTGACCCCCATTTTCAAAATGGCTGCCAAAGAAAGGCGGGAAAATTCAACATTGTTCAATTTCAATGAAATTTGGTTTCCAAAAAGATGTTGATGTAGCGACTTCAAAACCGGTGTTGAAAAGTATTTGTTGACCGCCATTTTCAAAATGGCCGCCAAAAAAGGCGGGAAAATTCAACATTGTCCGATTTCAATGAAATTTGGTTTCCAAATAGGAATTGATGTTGCAACTTCAATCCGACGTTAATTATTGTTCGTTGACTGCCTTTTTTTTTAAATGGCTGACAAAAAAGACAGAAAAATTCAACATTGTCTGATTTCAATGAAATTTGATTTCCAAATAGATATTGATGTTAGGACTTCAAAACCGGAATTGAAAATTGTTTGTTGAGGGCCATTTTCAAAATGGCCACAAAAAAAAAAGGTTGGAAAATTTAATGAAATATAGATATTGATGTTGCATCTTCAAATCTGATGTTTAAAATTTTTCTTTGGGTTTACAAAATGATGTCTCAACTTCAAACTGGTGTCGAAAGTGGTCCTCAGCAAGAACGTTTTTTGTCAAAAAAGCCCAACAAAGAAATATAGAAAAACATGATCAGACTTTAAGGTGTTCAAGCTACAAAAGTTTGAGAGACTGAAGATCAACTGTATAACTTACAATGTTACCTTGATTGTGGAAACTGAAAGCTAGGTAAGCAATACAGGCTCCTGGGAGCCTCTGCTTTCTATAATCATAGATTTGATTCCGGAGTGAACGTGACTCAAAAATCCCGTATTAAGGAGCATTATAACATTCAGTCGAACTTTGATGGCTCCAAAATCCAAGGGACAGATGAAAACAGTTCGACCTAGAGGGTTGTTCTAGCTATCAAGCTCAAACTATTTTAAACTTGAACAAAAGTTCCAGAAAAAGGGTTCGAGACATCCATTGTATTCGAGCTATTGCAGATCGAGCCATCGAAGTTCTACTATAGTTTTACTGTAGTTAAGGTAGTTGCCACCTTTGAATGAAAGTAATGAAAATTTCATTAAAGTATTCTGAATTAGTAGGAATTAATGAGAGATTGACAATAAACAAGAAAAATATTAGGTTCATACACTTGATTTTGAGATACAAGCAATTCTAAATTTGGCAGGAAATGTTCATTTTCTAGGATTTTCATAGGCTTTGTATAGAAATTTAAGTCTTGAAAATTGAGTGAAGGGGTAATGTCAATTTCTGGAAATTTTGCCAGTAATTTCTTAAAGGTACATGTTTAAGAATATAACATGAAAAGGTGGTGTTCATGGGCATGTTGCTTCTTTTTAGGTGTCTACACCAAAAATAGGAATTTCCGACTGTACATGTCAAGAAAGTTCGGGAAGAATAATCCACTAGTGGTTAGTCCAGACAATCTATACAACCCTGTTAAGGACAAGACTATGTCAAAGGATCATCTAATATTTGATAGTTCATTGATTACAAATGTAGAGTAAGTATTATTTAGATAGTGGTGATTTATCAAGTTTTCTCAGTCAAATAAATGTCGTATTGTCGCTGCTGAAAATAAAGGATTTCTAGTCTATGTAGGAAATGACATCACAATATCTTGTCAATGTCGTTGACAATTTAACAACTGATGCATTGAAATGAAAAAAATAATCTGCATTTAAAATTATGATTTTGAGTAGAAAATATAAGAAATAAAAACAATAACTAATCAACCATCATGAATATCAATAAAAATATCACTCGTGCCAGTCAACCCAGTAGATTAAACTTGTTGGTTTAGTCCACCTGCATTGTTTGACCTCGTGACATGTTTAGCTCACTGGGATGAATGTCCATAGAGCTATTGTCATACCCCCGGCTTCGAGGTCAGCGTCTTCATCAAAAACTTTAACCTTGCTTGTGGAATGGAAACCTTAGAAGATGGGATGTTTATATTTAGTAGGTTGCTTCCTTGTGATACGAGCTTTCTTGTGGTAACATATTTGTAGACATTTTGTTCTTGACTTTGCCCTAAGGGCAATTTTTGTGTCCCCTGTACTCGTAGTGTGGGGCGACATATGGGGATTACTTTAGTCATTTTGTGTCGTCATTGTTGTTGTTGTCCGTCCCACTTTTTCGTTGCACTTTTGTCACTTCTAATCACGGCCACTTGAAATTTTGTATGTGACTTCATTATGAGGTTCCATATTGCACTTATCGAATTCAGGTCTGTCGGATATATACTTCCTGTTTTCCGACTTGGAATATTTACCACAAATACTGTGAATGTAAAAATTTTCGTAACATTTTTGGATTAGTGTCTATCCAAAGGATAGAATTCTATCCTATGTTAAGACCCAGGTGACCAACCTCACACAATCAAACATTAGTGATCATACCCATGCTAAAAGAATCCTTTTCAGGAAACCTCGTACACATCTTTCTGATCTCATAAAAAACTCTTGACACTCAATAGTCTATTTTCATTGAACATTAATTTGATTGCCGGAACTTTTCAACACTTAAATGGTGCCCGAATGCGTTAATTAATCACAGAATGAATTTCCCATTCATAAAATTTTGAGTGTAGATGTATGAATACGGAAGATTTACATTTGTATGAATGGCTTAAACGTACTTCCCAGGAACCGTCAATGAAACGATGTGGCTGTTTTGAAATAAATCATAAAAGAACAACGCATTGGAAATAAAAAATCAAATTCATTAGCCGTCCAGAACAACAGTCCATTATTTACAATCTACGGAAGACGTAATGTTTGTTTACATTTCTAGTTATCAATGAATGGAACAGTACGGCTGTTCCACGTTGGCTGTTCCATTATACTTGTTGCGATTGTCATTTTGCAGTGTCTTCTCCGAGGTCCGCGTTTGGTATACATGTAATGGCCGACTCAAAACAAAATACTGAAGAAGTCGTACATCGGTAAATACAAAGTATTACCTGGAAACAGTTGTCAAGGTGCATATTCTGAAACAGACGATATTTTGCAACGATGGGGGTTGGAATTGACTAAATTCGAAATAGGATCAGGCAGGGGTGTTGATCTGTTGATTGCCGTTGATCAGAGTTTGGTCAAACAAAACTTGAGATAATGTCATTTGAGTATTTACAATGCATAACAGTCATTTTTCAAATGCATGAGAATGTATATCATAGCGCGAATTGGGATGCATTGTTGCACAAAGAACTTGGCATAGATGCTTTGTGTGTTTCTTGGACGAATTATTATCTCCATAAAGAACAGGGTATTGCTTAATTGCTGCTCAGGTCTTGTCAGCTTTTGTGTCTTGTCAGCATTCACAAACCTTTCTTTCAGGTCTCTTCTTTAGAATTAAATTTCAAACTGTACTTGATCAAGATGGTGCTGTCATTGTTTAGTCTATGTTGAGTGTAGTGTACAACAGCAGGGAACCCATAATATGTAATAGGTTTCTGGTATAAAATCAAATTTCTTCGAATATTTGTCTCTAATGGTTTGATTGCCATTGATTGGCTGGTGTGATCAAATGAAGATGGCCACCAGTTAATACTTGCTGACTGTCAGAAAGGCATGTTCTTAATGAGCAAAACATGGTTTTTGTACCTTTCTTGGTTTTGATATCATCATTATAATTAGACCCATAGTAAAAAATGAGTAATTATGCATGACAAAGACAGGCAATTATTCATATCATACATGGACAGTGTACATAAAATATCAATAGATTAGATACTGATCATTGCCATCAAAGACACTAATCCACCAGTCCCTTTGGGACTTTGATTCTCAGCAACTACTGATCACAGCCACTTGAAATTTTATATGTGACTTTTTAATGAGGTTCCATATTGCTCTTATCGAAATCAGGTCTGTCAGAAATCTACATCCTATTTACCAACTTAGAATATTTTCCACAAATACTACAAAACACAGCAATTGGAAATTTTGTATTTGACTTCAGTATGGGGTCGCATATTGCACTTATCGAAATTAAGTCTGTTGAGCATGTACTTCCCTTTTACTGTCTTTGGAATATTTGTCTTTCCAACAACAGCAGTGCAGGCGACACATGTCTTCCATAGAAGACTCATAATTTATTGAAAAACTTTAACCTTGCCTCTAGGCAGGCTTTAGTTCTAAGGTGTTTCCATTTGGTATGTGACTTCCTTATGATGAGAGCTTTCTAGTGGTACCATATTTATAGACATTTTGACCTTGACCTTTCCCTGAGGGCAATTTTTGAAAACCTTTAACCTTTCCTAGAAGGTAGGCTTTTAGTGGTAGGGTGTTCGTATTTGGTATGTGACTTCCTTATAATGAGAGCTTTCCAGTGGTACCATATTTGTAGACGTTTTGAACTTTACCTTTCCCTGAGGGCAATTTTTGAAAAACTGTAACCTTGCCTCTAGAAGGTAGGCTTTTAGTGGTAGGGTGTTCATATTTGGTATGTGGCTTTGTTATGATGGTACCGTATTTGTTGACATTTTGACCTTGACCTTTCCCTGAGGGCAATTTTTGAAAAACTTTAAATAAGGGCTGTACCAGCAAAACATACATGGGACGGGGGGAAGGCACTTAAAAATTGTTATGACCATCCACAGATGCAAAAAGGTATTTTTTCTTTGTGCTCATGAATTCTGACTTCAATATTAACCCCCACCAATAGCAGCAATTTGAAAGTGCCTTCCCCCTGTCCCATGTATGTTTTTCTGGAACAGCCCTAAGTTGTTTAGTGGTAGGTTGTTCATATTTGGTATGTGACTTTATTGTGATGAGAGCTTTCTAATGTTGCCATATTTGTAGACATTATGAACTTGACCTTGCCCTTAGGTAATTTTTTTAAAAACTTAAACCTTGCTTCTAGAAGTTAGTTGTTTAGTGATAGGGTGTTTATATTTTGTTTGTGACTTCCCTATGGTGAGAGCTTTCTGGAAGTACCATAGTTGTAGACATTTTGACCTTGACATTGCCCTGGGGGCAATTTTAAAAAAAAACTTGAACCCTGTTCATATAAAAGTTATTCTTTTAGTGATAAGGAGTTCCTGTTTGACATGTAGCTTTCTTATATTGCATTTAAAGTGTTTTATCACATTTCAATTACGAAAATAACTTTCAAATTAATTGTGCATTGCGGTTACTCTAATCCCTGGCAAGCTATGTTGTCTTCTGACAACTCTTGTTATAGATAAAATGTATTCATGACAGTCAATTGTGCATACTATAATTAAAAGGGAATGTTGATAAGTTGAGAATTTGACAAGTAAGTAACTACAAAAGGAAGTAAAAATTAAATGAGTACAGTAGAATTATCCTTAAATCAATACTGGAATGTACAAATGATATTTTTTTGAAGCTGTACTTATTAATATTTGTGACAAATTATTAATACACAATTATTATTTATAATACCATGGGTAAATAACTGCGTTCTTTTGAATTTAGCAAAAATAAAAGTGGCTTGAATAAAAGTTTGTTTATTATAGTACATGTACTTTGAACAAACTTTTATTTGAGAAATTTCTATTTAATTTACTTGTAAGAATATATCATGAAATTAAATCTATAGTACATGTACTTTGAACAAACTTTTATTTGAGAAATTTTTATTTAATTTACTTGTAAGAATATATCGTGAAATTAAATCTTTGTGAACTTTCTTCCCAATGTAAGTTATTGAACTATTGCAAACATGAATTAACCCTAGGTAATAATTTTGAAAAAGTTGTTGCATAAAAGAAAGTTAATTGAAGCAGTTGTGTAAAACATAAAAATTTACATTGAATTGTGCTTTAATTTCAGATATTCACCTGGATTAAGGATTCTGCAGTTTGACTCAAATTGTAAATATTCCAGTAAATTATCAGATGGTCATATTCAAAGTAAGAAAGGAGAAAAAAGTGAAGGTATATTAAAATCACTTACCATTATTGGAAGAATTGTTCTAGAAATAATTGTGTGTGTGTGTGGGGGGGGGGGGCACTTGTAATAAGAATATGATTGGTTGTGGGTATATTGCAGACTTGTGCTGTTGAAACACATAGTAAAAATATTTTTTTTTAAATTTATGGATGGTGGGTTGTTTTTATACCAAGCCACACGTATTGGCAAGGTATTATGTGATACCCTTAGTCGTGTGTCCATCCGTCCCCTGAAGGTTTCAGCTGATAACTTGTGAACAAAATAACAAGGTCTTCAAACTTGGTATGTAACTTATTTACCACAAAACTCGGTCCAAGTTCGATTTTGGGTTCAGAGGTCCAAGGGGTTCTGGAGTTATACCCCTTGAAAGTTTGAAATTTTGCAAATTTTTGGTTTACGACTGTTGACTTGTGAATGAAATAATATATTGTCTTCAAACTTGGTATGTTACTTGATTATAAACTTGGTATGTTACTTGTTTATCACAAAACTTGGGCCAAGTTCAATTTCGGGTTCATAGGTCCAAAGGGTTTTAGAGTTATGTCCCTTGAAACTTTGAAATTTTGTGAATTTTAGGGTTTCCGACTGATAACTTGTGAACGAAATAATATATTTTCTGCAAACTTGGTTTGTAATTTTTTATCACAAAACTCAGGCCAAGTTCAATTTCGGGTTCAGAGGTCCAAGGGGTTCTGGAGTTATGCCCCTTGAAAACTTTGAAATTTTGCAAATTTTAGGGTTTCCGACTGATAACTTGTGAATGAAATAATATATTGTCTTCAAACTTGGTATGTAACTTGTTTACCACAAAACTCTGGCCAAGTTCGATTTGGGGTTGTCCAAGGGGTTCTTGAGTTATGCCCCTTGAAACTTCAAAATTTTGTGAATTTTAGGGTTTCCGACTGATAACTTTTGAATGAAATAATATATTGTCTTCTAATTTGGTATGGAAGTTGTTTACCATAAAACACAGGCCAAGTATAATTTTGGCCTCAGAAGTACACAGGGATTTGGAGTTATGCCTCTTTAAATTATGAAATTTTCTGAAAAGTGGCGGGGTATCATGTAATTCACCATTACTCTTTTTATGCCCCTGGATCTTTAGATAGGGGGCATATTGTTTTTGTCCTGTCTGTCTGTCTGTCTGTCTGTCCGCAACTTTAACCTGGCTCATAACTTTTAGACCAGATGTGCTAGGACCTTCATATTTGGTATGTGTATTGATCATTTAAAGCCAAACACCATTATGCAAATTTCACTAATGTCAGGTCAAAAGGTCAAGGTCACAGAGGTCAAAAGGTCCAAACCTAGATTTTGCTATAGCTTGTTAATTTCAGTTGCTAGAGGCTTGATATTTTATATGTAAATAGATCTCATAAAGCTTAATACAAATTCACCAAAAAAAATTGGGTCAGGTCAAAGGTCAAGGTCACCAAGTGCAAAATAAAAACTTTAACATTGCCTGCATCTTTTCAACTAGATGTGATAGGACCTGCATATTTGGTATGTGTATTGATCATGTGAAGTCCAACACCATTATGCAAATTTCACTAAGGTCAGGTCAAAGGTCAAGGCCACAGAGGTCAAAAGGCGAAAATCTAGATTTTGCAATAGCTCGTTAATTACAATTGATAGAGACTTGATATTCAATTTGAGAATAGATCTAATAGAACTTAATACAAATCCACGAAAAAAATTTGGGTCAGGTCAAAGGTCAAGGTCACCGAGTGCAAAATTGAAAACTTTAACAAAAACTTTCACATTGCCTATATCTTTTGAACCAGATTTTTTCAACCAGATGTGATAGGACCTGCATATTTGGCCTGTATATTAGCCATATGAAACAGAACAGCATTATGCAAATTTCACTAAGGTCAGGTCAAAGGTCAAGGTCAAGAGGTCAAAATATAAATTTTGCTATAGCTCGTTAATTACAATTGCTAGAGGTTTGATATTCTATATATGAATAGATCTAATGAAGATTAATACAAATCCACCAAAAAAATTTGGGTCAGGTCAAAGGTCAAGGTCACTGAGTGAAAATTTGAAAACTTTAACATTTCCGATATTTTTGCAACCAGATGTGTTAGGACCTTCATATTTGGCCTGTATATTGATCATATAAAGCTGAACACCATTATGCAAATTTCATTAAGGTCAGGTCAAAGGTCAAGGTCACAGAGGTCAAAAGGTCAAAATCAAGATTTTGCTTTTAGCTTGTTAATTACAATTGCAAGAGGCTTGATATTCTATATGTGAATAGATCTAATGGAACTTAGTACAAATGTCTTCTTAACCTAAATTTCTAGTGATTGCAATTTTAGTATTTATTTTGTATGGTGGACATGGTTGCTGCCGGGGGCATTGTGTTTCACAAACACATCTTGTTAAAAGTGCCGTTTGAACCCCATCTCCCTAACTCCCACCCCATCCCATACAACTGATTCTGAAATATCCGTAACAATGTTCAAAGAATGAGATGTAGTTTCTTCTTAAATTTTTTATCGTGTTTTGCATGGTCTTTAAATGCTTGTCATCAAACTGTTCCTCCAAACTTTTGTCAAGAGTTCTTGGCTTGTTTAAGGATGTTCGCTGGTCAATTGAAAATGAATAGGATTTCAAATTTGCTGTTGTTTTTAAAATCAAACAGTTTTTTTTATTATAGTCCCCTGCTGCACCGCGTCAGAACATGGTAATGGTCTGCGTCCGTGTGTCACGTTTTTTTTGTGGGCTCATCTCAGAAACCCCTGGTCAGAATTCATTCAAATTTTACAGGATTGTTAGTCACCATTAGTACTAGATCATATCGCATCGCCATTTTAATTCGTCAAATTTTGTGGGAGTTATGGGACTTTGATTATTTCCACATTGTTATACAATGGCAAATCTTGTGGACGCAACTCCTCAGAAACTGCTGTTCCGAATTCATTCACATTTTACAGGATTGTTAGCCACCATTAGTACTAGATCATATCGCATCCCCATTTTGATTCGCCAAATTTTGTGTGAGTTATGGGACTTTGATTATTTCCACATTGGTATACAATGGCAAATCTTGTGGACGCAACTCCTCAGAAAAAGCTGGTCTGAATTCATTCACATTTTACAGGGTTGTTAGCCACCATTAGTACTAGATCATATCGCATCGCCATTTTGATTCGTCAAATTTTGTGGGAATTATGGGACTTTGATTATTTCCACATTGTTATACAAAGGCAAATCTTGTGGACGCAACTCCTCAGAAACCGCTGGCCAGAAATCATTCAAATTTTACAGGATTATTAGTCACCATTAATTCTAGACCATATTGCATGGCCATTTTGATTCGTCAAATTTTGTGGGAGTTATGGGACTTTGATTATTTCCACATTGTTATACAAAGGCAAATCTTGTGCACGCAACTCCTCAGAAACTGCTAGTCCGAATTCATTCTAATTTTACAGGATTGTTATTTGCCATATGTACTAGAACATATCGCATCGCTATTTTGATTCAACAAATGTTACGGGAGTTATGGATCTTTATTGACTTAATATATACTACAACATAGGAAGACTTTGTGGACACATCTTGTCATAATCCAATTAAGGGATATTGCAGAAATTTTGCTTGGCTGTTTGCCACCTAATGCAATTGATCATATCCTGCCGACATTTTGAATAGCAAAATTTCACATGAGAAATGGGACTTTATGGACTTTATTGCAGCGGCGGGGGACATAGCTACACGTAGCAATCTTGTGCCAATTGTTGAAATTCAGTATAGACATTTAAATAAAAAAACAAAATGATCAGCAAAAAAGCCATTTCCAGATACATGTACTTTTCTTCAACATGGAAGTAAAAATTTGGCTTCTTTCCACTTTTTAGATGTTATAGAGGGTAATACAAAGTCACCATATCCAGAAGTTGATGATTTCATTTCATCAACACTGAAAAATGAAAGTAGATCTGGACGTATAAGGCATTGGACATATTTCAGTCAAGGGGAGTTAATCCTGTATGATATTGTCGGCTACAGATATTGCCACAATATTAAACGGGAACACAAGAGTAATAATATAATGTAAGTATTACTTGTTGTGACTTGACATTACATTATGTAGACATAATATGATTTTAGCTCACCTGGCCAAAGGCCATGTGAGCTTTTGCCATCACTTGGCGTCCGTCGTCTGTCATCGTCGTCCGAAAACTTTTCACATTTTTGCTATCTCCTCTGAAACCACTGGACCAATTTCAACCAAACTTTACAGGAATTATGTATGGAAAGTCCTTTACTGAGTTTGCCGAAATTTTTCCGATCTGCCAAAAAAACATGGCGGCCAGCGCTGAACTTAGATTTAACATTGGACCCTTTGGGAAAAAGCATATATTTGCTGTCTCCTCTTAAGCTACTGAAGCAAATTGAACCAAACTTTACAGGAATGATGTATGGAAGGTCCTTAACTTAGTTTGCTGAAATTTTTTCGATCCGTGAAAAAACATGGCCGCCAACGCAGAACATAGTTTAACATGGGACCCTATGGGAAAAGCAAATATTTGCTATCTCCTCTGAAGTTACTGAAGCAAATGGAACCAAACTTTACAGGAATGATGTATGGAAGGTCCTTTACTTAGTTTGCCGAAATTTTTTCAATCCGTGAAAAAACATGGCCGCCAGCGCAGAATATAGTTTAACATGTGACCCTATGGGAAAAGCATATATTTGCTATCTCCTCTGAAGCTATTAAAGCAAATTGAACCAAACTTTACATGAATGCTGTATGGAAGGTCCTTTACTTAGTTTGCCGAAATTTTTTCAATCCGTGAAAAAACATGGCCGCCAGCACAGAAGATAGTTTAACATGGGACCCTAAGGGAAAAGCAAATACAGTAGTCCCTCTCTTGAGAGGCCACCCCTACTGCAATGAAAAACTGGCCTTTCAAATGAGGTGGCCTTCCATGAGAGGATTCTCTTCTGACCATTCCCAATATGAAAATTTTAGAACTTACAAGCTCTCTTTTCCTCTCTGTTTATGAGGAAGAATAAATACAATGTAATGTTTATGAGGAAGAATAAATACAATGAAAATCATCATTATCTCACAATGCCAGTTTCTAAATTGAATATATAGAAATCTTACAATTTTGTGGGATTAGGTAAAGATTTTGAAGAAAAATTGCAAAAAATCATATTTTGTATCTTTGACATTCTATTTGTTCTTTAAATCGTGTTCAAAGAAATTTTTTCAATAAATTTACAACAGGTATTGTCATTATAGCTTCAAAGAAAAAATTAAATCTTTGATTATTTGAACACAGATTTTAAAGGGAAATAACCCATAACGGTAAAACGGTATTAAAAAAAAAACAATAAACAAAAAGTAACAAAAACAAACATGAATTTTCTTGATCTGATGATGTTTTCTCAATTATCAAAACATATTTATGGAAAGGAGTAAAATATTAACAGCTTAATTGGGCCATTTAGCAGTACAGGTAATTATGTAATTTATGAATGGGTTAATTGACATGTAAACATCGCCGATGTTTATTTAACAAAGCCGTTAATTTGTCAAAAAGAAGTAATAAAGCTAATCAACTTTGGGGCCCAGAAAAGGACAGAAAGACAGCTGCAAGATATAATTGTTGACATTTTTCACAAAAATGTGTTTTTGAAAACTTATTATATGTGACCTAAAGAACAAAGGTCACTTCCAGGTCAAATTTTCAACAACTTCCGGTTTGATCGCAATTTGTAAACAGTGAGTGTTTGGCCGTTTATACGAGGTAAAAAGAGTCATTTAGACACGAAAAGGGTGGCCGCTGGACGCGTCAGGCAGGTGGCCGTCTATATGGGGTCATTTTGTACATAAAAATGTTAATGCAATGGAAATATGGCCGTATAAACCGGGTGGCCTCCCAAACGAGGGGCCGTTAAGTAGAGGGACCACTGTATTTGCTATCTCCTCTGAAGTTACAGAAGCAAATGGAACCAAACTTTACAGGAATGATGTATGGAAGGTCCTTTACTTAATTTGCCAAAATTTTTTCAGTCCATGAAAAAACATGGCCGCCAGCGCAGAACATAGTTTAACATGGGACCCTATGGGAAAAGCAAATATTTGCTATCTCCTCTGAAGCTACTGAAGCAAATGGAACCAAACATTACAGGAATGATGTATTGAAGGTCCTTTACTCAGTTTGCCGAAATTTTTTCGATCCGTGTAAAAACATGGCCGCCAGCGCAGAACATAGTCTAACATTGGACCCTATGGGAAAAGCATATATTTGCTATATCCTCTGAAGCTACTGAAGGAAATGGAACCAAACTTTACAGGAATGATGTATGAAAGGTCCTTTACTTAGTTTTCCGAAACTTTTTCGATCCGCGAAAAAACATGGCCGCCAGCGCAGAACATACTTTTACATGGGACCCTATGGGAAAAGCATATATTGACTATCTCCTCTGAAGCTACTGAAGGAAATTAAACCAAACTTTACAGTAAGGATGTATTGAAGGTACTTGGATCTGACAAAAAAGATGGCCTCCAGTGCAGAACATAGTTTAACATTGGAGCCAGGAATGAGATAACCATCCTTATAATCATAATCTCTGAAATGTATAGAAGGTCCATTGCAAAAATTATTCATTTCAATAGGATCAGACAAAAAACATGGGTGCTAATGAAGAACATAGCTAAACATTTGACCCCATTGGTAAGGAAACATCTATTTTAGTCATGTATGGTGTAGAAGCATTTTGCCAGGTGAGCGATACAGGCTCAGTCTCTGAGCCTCTAGTTTAAATCCGATATTTATATCCCATCATTCTGTCTGTCCATCGCATATTTTTTTTCAAATATTATATAAAAAATGGTGATATACAAAGTTATGCCAGTTATAGGTACATATAATGGTATTGTCACATTTGATTATATAGGATTTCTTATTACTCGAAGAAGTTTCATCACTGCATTACTACTAGATAAACATCAAGGGCTTGTTATGTAAAAAGACTAATCCACAGTAATAGTTCAATCCAAAATTTTGGTATATTGTAAAAATCGATACTGTATAGCTGGTAATTTTTGCTAGGTTCTAATTTTCGTTATATTCGTGAGGTTTTCGGAAGCCCGAAAATAAAAGCTCGCGAAATGAAGGTCAGTATATTTATTTACATGTTTTTCCATTATACAATTTTCCATTTGCGAAAATTGATGACCGCTAAAATTTAATACCCCTCTTCGGGAAACAAATGGCGAAATTTGGCAACCGCGAAAATTACCTGCTATACTGTGTTATAAAGAGCATAATTAAAACAACGGCAGTAGAATACCGAAGGAACAAAGGGGTGAAATTCACAAAAATCGAAGTCCAAAGACGGGGCAAAAACGAGAACACAGAATTAATTGACAGTGGTAGATATCAGTCAAAAGGTCACTAGTGCTGAACAACACAATAGTTTGAACTTGTGGTGGATAGTTCACTCCACTCATATTATCGTATTGTGTTGTCTCAGCACTTATGACATCATAATTTATATGGCTCCTGGTTAATTAGTGTTATATGCAACTGAAATTTGAAATTGAATTATAATTCATCAGAATTCATGGAGACTTATAATTAGTTTTATGTTATATTATTTTACCTCAAGTGTGAAAGAGGTGTAAAAAAACAACTTAAATGGTTAGCTCTGTGTAAAACAACTACAAATCAAACAAGAATATATATATGAAAAATAAACAATTTGTGCAACTTTGTTTAGTTTATACAAGTGGTGGACAGCCACAATGATATATAACATTTTATCCCAGATGGTGACTCAAATCTTTTGAAGGTTGTCATAAAATTATAGAAGATGATCTTTCGTATAAAACATGAAATATTAGTCAAATCAATAATTACAACTTATGTAATGTGATTAGCTGACCTCACGAAGTGATGATACCCCTAGCCTCTGCGTCTGCATCGGTGTCCAGTTAGGAAGAATGGTTAAGGTCCATTCCTGCTTACTGACATGTCCCACATCAACCATATTGGCATGCCTGATGCATTTTTGGATGACAACAACAATGCATGCTTCGGATACTGTCTCTGACCTACATTTTACGCATGAGCGACTTGGTTGGGTAGAATGGTTAAAGTCCATTCCCGCTAACTGACATGGCCCACATCAACCATATTAGTATTTATGATGCATTTTGGGATGACAACAACAATGCATGCTTCGGATGCTGTGTGTGACCTACATTTTACGCATGAGCTACTTGGTTAGGTAGAATGCCTAAAGTCCATTCCCACTAACTGACATGGCCCACATCAACCATATTGGTATGTATGATGCATTTTGGGATGACAACAACAATGCATGCTTTGAATGCTGTCTGTGACCTATATTTTACGCATGAGCGACTTGGTTAGGTAGAATGGTTAAAGTCCATTCCTGGTTACTGACATGTCCCACATCAACCATATTGGTTTGTATGATGCATTTTGGGATGACAACAACAATGCATGCTTCAGATGCTGCCTGTGACCTACATTTTACTCATGAGTGACTTGGTTAAGTAGAATGGTTAAGGTCTATTTCTGCTTACTGACATGTCCCAAATCAACCATATTGGTATGTGTCATGCATTTTGGGATGACAGTCTTTGACCTACATTTTATGCATGAATGAATCTGTTACAAATAATGATTCCATTCCTGTTTACTGACATGTTAACATGTGACAATGCTGTGCAACGAGGTGAGCTTAGCAGGCTGTGGCTGATTCTATGTTTTTAGGGTTAATTGTAATGCTAGCTGTTATTTATTTTAAATAATTATAAAAAAAAAAACATTTGGATACTATATACTTGGAAATATTCATGGCAGTTTTGTTTTTGCGGTGATAAATGAAGCGTGAAAATAAAACTGTCATTAATATATTTATGCAATATTGTGATTTTATAGCTTGGCCGACAACCGTGAATTCAATACTGCAGAAAGTGAAATCTATTTTGAAAACCGTGGAAGGAAGATGGCACGAAATTTCCCTGTTTGTAGTAATATCAGAAATATTTTCGTATTTTGAATTTTTGCATCCATTGTTTGTTTGTAGGTTGTTAGCAGATTTGAAGAAAGGTGTTTATTATCAGAAATGTCATGATCCTGAATGTAAATCTATAAATTTCAAATCATCAGGTAATACTTAGGAAATAAACTGTACTGTATTTAAGAAATAATTCTTGGCAGGTATATTGTTGATGTCATTTAACCATGGGCTGGGCCTTTATATTTCAATTTAACCCCGAGTTTTATCGAAGGGTTAAATTGACAAATTATAAAGGCCCAGCTCATGATTAAATGACAACAATATATATTATTCATTGTACATGCCATGAATTATTGTGAATCTTATATGAAAGAAATTAAATTTTCGCTCTTTAGTGACCTAAGAGAATACATGACTTTCTTACCTACTGAATTCTGATCCATTCCAGAAAATATCCGATATTACACAGGGGTCAATAAAGGTCAATCACATCTGCCAGCCATAATGAGCAAAGGGAATAAATTGTAGCACGTACTTGCTTGAATCTTTAAGGATTTGTTATTTAGAAAAGGTGAAGTGAATCAACTGTTTTATCTATGGGTTACATTTCCAACCAACTTATTTTATCCCAAAAGAAAGAAATATGAATTTCCATTGTTTAGCCCAGCTAAGATTGGCAACCAGTTTTCAATCAGTTCAGGGTAAAAATGGTGCCGGCGAAAGTAAGAAATATATACTATTAGTAATTTGTTTTGCGGGTATGGAATTCTCTGCTTGCAATACTAGCTGAGAAATCCATCCGAGCAAAACAATTACTAATAGTATTTTTATTGCTAATTCTGTTATTGATATATATAGCAGATATATGTTTCTTTTGCTACAGAAATGTTTTTTAGGTAAAATGTATAATTTTTTATTAAATATAGCGCTTACTTTCTTGGGAGTATTTTTACCTGCGTCACCAACAGTGACCGCAGGTCTAGGAGCCGCTCGACTCCGTCCGTCCGTCCGTCCGTCACGCTTTGGGGTACCAAGTTTGTGTAATCTGAATCTCAGACACCTTTAACAGGATACTTTTGATACTTTGCACAGTTGTTCTGGACACATTGAAGATGTGCACCTCCCCTTTTGGTGAGATTTGGAAAAAACTTGTGGAATTAATCCATTGTTGAACTTGTCATTTTTTCATCAAATTTTAACATTACGGTACTGAGTTTGTGTAATCTGAAACTCTGACACCTTACACCTGATGCTTTTGAAACTTTGCACAGTTGTTCTTGACACATTGAAGATGTGCACCTCCCCTTTAGGTGAGATTCTGATAAAAATTGTCGAATTTATCCATTGTTGAACTTAGTCATTTTTTCATCAAATTTTAACATTACGATACTGAGTTTGTGTAATCTGAAACTCTGACACCTTATACCTGATGCTTTTGAAACTTTGCACAGTTGTTCTGAACACATTGAAGATGGGCACCTCCCCTTTTAGTTAGATTTGGATAAAAATTGTCAAATTTATGCATTGTTGAACTTAGTTATTTTTTCAGTAAATTGATTAAATTTTAACATTACAGTACTGAGTTTGTGTAATCCTTATACCTGGTGCTTTTGAAACTTTACACAGTCGTTCTTGACACATTGAAGATGTGCACATCCCTTTTTGGGCAGATTTGGAAAAAAAATGTCTAATTTATGCATTGTTGAACTTAGTCATTTTTCAGCATATTTTAACATTACAGTGCCTGGTTTGTGTAATCTGAAAGATTAACATCTCTGACTAAATACCTTTGGAAGTTTTTACTGTTGTTTGAACACATTGGTGATGTGAACCTCCCCTTTAGGCCAGTTTTGATGTAAAAAAATGTCAAATTTATCTATTATTAAACTTGTACTTTATTCTATCATATTATATCATCATGGTACAAAATGTACCGGTACTCAATTTTTTCCAGAGACGTTGCAGAGTTTTGAACGCATTGACCATGGGCAGCTATTCTTGAATTTTTGCATTGCTTTCATAAATTTTCTCATAAAGATTCAAAGTATGTGATTATTTGAAACTCAGGTATGGTTTTCACCTTTGCTGAAGTGATATGGACTATTTTCATTTTATGCTTTGTTCAACTTTGTACATTTAGTTTTGGTTTTTTTCTTCCTTTTTGTTATACGACCGCAAAAATTTTTGCGGTCGTATAATGGTATGGTGCTGTCGTCGTCGTCGTCGGCGGCGTCGTCGTTGTCGTCGTCGTCGTCGTTGTCGTTGTCGTCGTTGTCTGTAGACACTTTTGTTTTTGGTCAATAACTTTAGTTTCAGTTGACCAATCCTTATGAAATTTTAACACAATGTTCCTTGGCACAAAAGGAAGGCTTGGCTTAGTTTTGGTCATTGTGGCCACACCCGTTTTGGGAAAAGGGGCCAAAAAGGGTGAAATTTGATGTTTTAACATATTTGACTGTAGAATCTTTTTTATTCATCATATTTTGATGGGGTTTCTTTCAGTGTCTTCCTGAGGAAATTTCCAATCAGTAGTATGCCAACGAATTTCATGTGGCATGTCCTGTTCATGAGATAAATGGGGCCCAAAGGGGGCAAATTTCAAAAATTTAATTTTTTTTATTTTTAGTCCGATTTTGATGCAGTTTTTTGCAGTGGATTCCTTATGAAAAATTAACATATCGCTGCACCATTAGATTTTTAATAACTTGTTTCTTTTCCAAGCTACCAGGGGCCCAATGGGGCAAAAATTGCAAACATGCAGATATCCTAAAATTTTTATTTTTCTTCCTATTTCAATGGGATTTTTTTCATTAGATTCCTCTCATTGTAGGCTTTAAGAGGTATGACGACAGATTTGGCGTAGCTCTTACCGTTTCCGAGCTATTAGGGGTCAAAAGGGCCAAAATTGCTATTTTTAGAAATATGTAAAATCTTTATTTTACGTCAGATTTTGATGGGATTTTTTTCTTTGGATTCCGCTCAATGTAAGCTTTCAGGGTTATGTCAACAGATTTGAGGTAGCTCTTACTGTTTCCGAGCTATAAGGGGTCAAAGAGGTCAAAATTGCAATCATTAGAAATATGTGAAGTCTATTTTTCATTAGATTTTGATGGGATTTTTATCTTTGGATTGTTCTCTTTTTAAGCTTTCAGTGATATGGCAGTATATTTTACGTTGCTCATCAGTTTCCAAGCTATAATGGTTCAAAGGGGCCAAATTGCAATACTTCAAAACATGTGAAATCTTTATTTTTCATTGGATTTCAACATGAGTTTTTTTCTTTGGATTTCTCTTGATGGTAGTCAACAGAATTTCTTAGCTCTTACAATATCCTAGTAGTAAGGGATTAAAAGAGCTTTTTTCATTTTCACCAGTTTGTGTCCAGTTAATTTCTGTGACAAGGTCCTTATTGTGTCCAGCAAATTACTGTGTCCACATTAATTTTATTTTACACTTGTTCAAATTTCAGTGTTCGACACGCTGCGGTCGTATCATGCTGCGCTCGGCGTAGCCCTTTATCTATAACAGTAATAGGGTTGAACTTAATATAATCTCAATTATAACTTGCATTTGAAGAATTTTTGGAAATAAGGTAAATGAATACTTGTTTGAATTGGTAAACCTATACATGACATTCTGTTAGATTGAAAAAAAACACTTTCTAAGTTGAACATGAGTGACGGTGACGCAGGTCCAGACATGTAATTGGTCTTGTTTTTCACGAAACGTCACGCGACGTCGTATTAATACGCTGTTGCTAACGTTCCATAGAGATTGACACTAATATGTTCGTATCAGCGCAGTGCAGTAATAATAGAATTATCGTCGCTCTGGATCAATTGAAAATCAACCAAATTAGCGATAATAAGGTATATTGAATTTTTTGTCTCCACTGCTGTTTGTTTCTATGGCCTTGTATTACACAGTCTAACCTTTTTCAAAGAGATGCAAGTTCAGAATACAAATTGAAAGCGAAACAATACACATTTACGTGTCTGAATGGCATAGTTTAATTACAAAAATGTTCTTAATCTTTATTTCCTTCATAAGCCAAGACAGACAATATATATGGTTGTCATCCTTATGATTCTAATCCTGATACCATAAAGGATAGCTATAGGGTTGTTCCATGTTAGAATTGAAATTCTCTTATGATGCACGGTTTTATATAATAAATAAGAATATAAGAAATAGTTTTAACAACTCGAAAGAATTGTATATCGCTGGATATCAACTCTCGTTATGTAATTTCAAATAAAATAAACTCGCCAAAGGCTCGTTTATTATATTTTGAAATTACATAACTAGTTGATATCCATCGATATACAATTCTTTCTTGTTATGAAAACTATAAATAACATGAAATTATTAATTTGATTAATTTTTACACAGATATGGAGATACCAAAAGAAGCCTTACCATCTTATTATTTTGATGACAGTTTTGACGAGTTTGATGAAGGTGTGGATGATATGGAAATATTAAATGCTGCAATGGAAGCTGAAAGACAAATAAATTAAAAAAGAAAACTTGCGAACAAAAAATGCTGTGATTAAAAAAAAACAATGCTTTTATCATGTGGAATAAGTGTGTTTGAATGAATTGTTTTCACATTTTTTGGTAGATTAAAATTGAGTTGGTGGATTTATCCCAACTTGGTTTTTATTGGGTCCGTGTTGTTCATCTTTGTGTGTGTGTCTTCATCTTCCTTCTCTGTGGCATACTAATGTTGTGTCTCTGTTTCTTTGTTGTTTCCGATGTTGCCATTGTCCTTGGATTGTTGTCCCCCGCCTTTCGCGAAAGCGGGGGACTATAGAATTCGCCTTTCCGTCATTCCGTCATTCCGGATGTCGTTTCCGGATTATAACTTGAGTATCCCTTGCCCGATTGAAACAAAACTTATACAGATGGAAGGAATAGGAAGGGCAAGAACCCTATTGATTTTGGGGTCAGTAGGTCAAAGGTCAAGGTCGCAATTTCTAAAAATAGAATTTATTGCACCAAAATTTGGTCCGTGTGGAAAATTTTTATTTTTTATCCGATTTCAATGGGATTTTTTCCATTAGATTCCTCTCAATGAATGCTTCCATACATATGCCAACAGATTTCTGGTATCTCTTACCGTTTTCAAGATAATTGGGGTCAAAGGTGTTGGGGGGGTGGGGGTGCCAAAAAATTTTTTTTTTATTTTTCATCGGATTTTGATGGGTTTTTTTGCAAATGCTTCCTCGTGAAAAATGCAATAAAACTCTCCCCAAACATTTTTTTTCATCTTGTACCGTTTTTCAGGTAAAAGGAACATACAACTCTAAGGCGGGGGACCTTGAGCACTGCTCTATTTTTCGTTTTGGATTGATGGTTCTGTTCTCAGTTACTTAACATTTAACGTTTATTATTAGACGTTTTGTTTGATGAGGTAAAAGTTTGAAAATAAAAAGTTGTCTATACCTGTAAGAATCATACCTGACTTCAGTTATTTCAACAATTATATAATATATTTATTTCAGGGCAGATAAAATATTTTATTTTAAGAATCTACAATTTGAAAGTAGCAAAATATATGAACTCTTAATTGCCAATAAAAATCAATATCTTCATATGCAACTAACTGTTAACAACAATTATCCAATTTGCAAATTTCTTTCTAAGTCTGCAATAATTTATGAAATTTATACATGAAAGACTGATTTTATTGAGTTTTCATTAATATTTTATTAAAAGCTATTTATAGATGGTGTTATGCAAGCAGTTTTGTAATGATGTATGTAATATAAAAGTATATGTAGAGTATGTTCAAGTGTGTTTTTTATGTAGCCAGCAAATAGTGCTTGATTGACACAAAGGATCACTATCTGTGGTTTTGCATGTCCTGCAGTTTTCCTGTCTGTTTGGCATAAAAATAATATTCGGATTTGAGGTAACTCTAACTGTTTCCAAACTATAAAGAGTAAAAAATTTAATTTTTTTATGACGTGGGCATTAAGTTTTACCCTTGTCCGTATGTACCTACATCTGAAATTTTCGTCAAGGATTTCTTGGCTTGTGTATGAAGGAATGATTTGATATTTGGTCTGAAGCTTTTGTATGGTGTGTAGTACTGGGTTTTCAATTCTATGACCCAACTACTTACTGTTTGCCAATATATATCTGGAGGGGGCATCCTTGTCCCATGGACACATTTTCTTTTATTTTATCAAATTTTAATAGGGTTTCTGACGAAGGATTCTTCATAACATAACATCTTAATAGTGTATTAACTGATTTGACATACCTCTTAACATTTCTGAGCTATATGGAAATAAACACATATTTCAATTTTCACTAGTTTTGGTCGAGCTAATTACTGTGTCAAGCTCCATATTGTGTCCATTTAATTACTGTGTCAAACTCTTTACTGTGGCTACTTTCACTTTAGATTACACTTGTTCAACATTCTACTGTTGTATCATGCTGTGCTCTGCATCGCTCTTCATTTTGAAGGCTTAGAGTGCAAGTATATCTGCTACATAGTAATGTCTGATCAAGGGTAGAAAATAAAGTTTAATACGGGACATCTGAGTCGTGTTCAAACCGGAATAAATTTCTGATACTATGCAAAAAAAAAATCAATACATTAATACAGTGAGAGGGAATCACTAATTAATGAACACTGGGTGGTTTATATTGACTCTATTATAGCGCTTCAGGTTAATTGTTTTTATACGACCGCAAAAATTTTGCGGTCGTATATTGGTATGGTGCTGGCGTCGTCCTCGTCGGCGTCGTCGGCGTCTGTGGACAGCGTAACTTTGCTTCTAGTGGACGGATCATTATGAAATTTTAGTATGATGTATCTTGGCACACGCGTAAACAGAGGTTTTAATTTTGAGTTGGTTGCCCCGCCCGTTTTAGAAAAAGGGGCCAAAAAGGGGTAAAATTGGGTATTTTCACATTTTTGACTGTAGAAACTTTATTAATTGTTGGATTTTGATGGGGTTTGTTTCAGTGTGCTCCTGAGAAAATTTCCAATCTGGAGTATGCCAACGGATTTCACGTAGCATGTACCGTTCACGAGATAAATGGGGCCCAACAGGGGCAAATCTCAAAAAAAATAAATTTTTTATTTTTAGTCCCGATTTTGATGCAGTTTTTTTCAATGGATTCCTTGTGAAAAATTAATATGGCGCTCAGTTATTAGATTTTTGATAACTTGTTTCCTTTCCCAGCTATGAGGGGCCGAAAGGGGCCAAAATTGCAAATTTGCAGATTATGTAGAATTTTTATTTTTCATCGGATTTCGTTGGGATTTTTTTCTTTGGATTCCTCTTGATCTTAGCTTTCAGTAGTATGCAACGGATTTTTCGTAGGTCTTACCGTTTCCGAGCTACAAGGGGTCAAAGGGGCCAAAAATGCAATTTTGAAGAGGAATACCTATAAAGGAGTTAATGTCCTTTATTGGTCAAATTTTCGTGATTTTATACATTTAACCTTATATTTCAAAACTAGAGTAATGACTGTCGGAAACGACAGTGATCCCCGCACCCCCTGTTTGACACAGAAAACGGCTATAGATCCTGGGTATAATTTTTCTTAACATTTTCGTAAATTAAACTATTGACAGTCACTATTTTTCCATAAGGAATTAAAGAAAATATGGTTGTTAGGCAGAATTCCAAAAAATAAGTAGTCTTTGAGACTTTCAGGAATTTTACCAAACTTGGAATCATATATTTTGGAAATCAAATTGGTGGAATATTTCTTCTAATTCTAACAAATTTTGTAACTATGGTCTGAATGTAGAATTCCAAAAAATAAGTGGTCTTTGAGACTTTCAGGAAATTTACCAAAATTTGAATCAAATATTTTTGAAATTCAGTTGGTGAAAATGATTGCCCTAATGGAAACAAATCCTAACAGTTTGGTTGCTAGGTAGTATTCCAAAAAATAAGAGGTCTTTGACACTTTCAGGAAATTAACCAAAATTGGAATCAAATATTTTTGAAATTCAATTTTAGAAAATGCTTGCCCTAATGGAAACAAATCCTAACAGTATTGTTGCTAGGTAGAATTCCAAAAAAAAACATAGGTAATCAACGATTACAGAGTTTGCCTCGTTATTGCACGTTGTCGAAGCAAGCAAATTTTGCCTGGATGCTGACATACTATCAAAATTGCATGCATATGCAAGGTCACCTGAACCAACAATGTACAGTTACTGAGCTATGAACTCAGATGTATACATTAATGTAAGTCATTCATGCATAAAATGTAGGTTTAAGTGATCTAATTTTGTCTGAATGCTGAGCTACCATCACAGATGCATGCACATGCAAGATGATCCTACCATGTACAATACCTGAGATCTGATCCCTGACATGAACTTGAATGTAAGTCACTAAAGACGAAAATGTGGGTCAAAGTGACCCAATTATGCCTGGACGCTGACCTACCATCAGAGATACATGCATGTGCAAGGTTAGATGATCCTACCATGTATAGTGACTGAGATATCAACTCGGATGTAAACTCTAATGTAAGTCAGTCAATCAGAAAATGTAGGTCAAAGTGACCATATTTTGCCTGGATGCTGACCTACCATCAGAGATGCATGCATGTACAAGGTTAAATGATCCTACCATGTACAGTGACCGAGATCTGAACTCGGACGTAAACTTGAATGTAAGTCACTCAAGCAGAAAATGTAGGTCAAAGTGACCCAATTTTGTCTGGATGCTGACTTACCATCAGAGATGCATGCATGTGCAAGGTTAAATAATCCTACCATGTAGTGACCGAGATCTGAACTCTTGACTTAAACTTGAATGTGAAAAATTAAAGCGGAAAATGTAGGTCAAAGTGACCCAATTTTGTCTGGATGCTGACCTACCATCAGAGATACATGCATGTGCAAGGTTAGATGATCCTACCATGTACAGTGACCGAGATCTGAACTCAAGACATAAACTTGAATATAATTCCCTCAAGCGGGAAATTGTGTAGGTCAAAGTGACCCAAATTTGCCTGGATGCTGACTTACCGTCAGAGATGCATGCATGTGCAAGGTTAGATGATCCTACCATGTACAGTGACCGAGATCTGAACTCGGACGTAAACTTGAATGTAAGTCACTCAAGCGGAAAATGTAGGTCAAAGTGACCCAATTTTGCCTGGATGCTAACCTACCATCAGAGATGCATGCACATGATCATACTATGTATAGTTACTGAGATATGAACTTGGATGTAAATTTAAATGCAAGCCACTCAAGCGTAAAATATAGGTCAGAGAGACCTAATTTTCTTTGAGGCTGTGAGATAGCCCAAGATGGACCTGCATGCAAAGTTTGATGATCCTACCCTGCATAATTACCAAGATATATACCCAAATGCGGACTAAGACGCAGACGCGTACGCCGGGGGTACTCCAATAGCCCCCCCCCCCCCTCAACTTCGTTGAGGCGAACTAATAAGTGGTCTGTGACACTTTCAGGAAATTTACCTAAATTGGAATCAAATATTTTTGAAATTCATTTGGTGAAATGATTGCCCTAATGGAAACAAATCCTAACAGTATTGTTGCTAGGTAGAATTCCAAAAATTAAGTGGTCTTTGACACTTTCAGGAAATTTACCAAAATTGGAATCAAATATTTTTGAAATCCATTTGGTGAAAATGATTAACCTTATCAAAACAAATGCTTAAAGTATGGTTGCTAGGTAGAATTCCAAAAAATAAGTGGTCTTCGAGACTTTCAGGATATTTACCAAAATTGGAATCACATTTTCAATTCTGAGATTTCAGAATTTTTATTTTTCCCAAATACTTGCCAAAATATAAGATTATATGCCAAACAACGGCAGTAGAATACCGAAGGAACAAAGCACAAGATTACACAAATCAAAGTCCAGAGACAAGGCAAAAGCAAGAACACCAAAAGACGGGAGACCAAAGACACCACATGCCCACAAAACACACGAACGTTACATATACAACACAAAAAACTAAAGCACTAACAGTGTGAACTCTCAATAAACAAGAGTGACATCAGGTGCCCCGGAAGGGTAAGCATGTCCTGCTCTGTGCACAGCACCCGTCACACTGTCAGTGGGTCAATTCAGGGTAAAGTCGAAACCGGTAATGTCAAATCAGGGAAGACGCGAATCTAGCTGAAAATGTCCAAAAATATCAGTCTTTGACATTTTCAGGAAATTTACCAAAGTTGGAACCAGAATCAAAATTCTGAAAGCTTATTGCGCATCTACAGACTATATGCAACAATTCTGCAACAAAATTAAATCCATAAATCCAAAAATATAGGATGAGTTTGCGTCGCATGCCATGTGTGTCATAATCCACATTTTGTGGTCTTTGTCAAATCGGCATCTTCGGGCCTCTTGTTTGCATCAAGATAAATATCAAAAATCCGAAAGCTTATTGCGCATCTATAGACCATATGCAACAATTCTATAACAAAATTAAAACCCTAAATCTAAAAATGTAGGAGGAGTTCGTGTCGCATGCCACATGTGTCAAAATGGACATCTTGGGGCCTCTTGTTTGCACCAAGACCAATATCGAGAATCCGAAAGCTTATTCCGCATCTGCAGCATATATGCAACGGTTCTATAACAAAACTAGAGTAATGACTGTCGGAAAGGACAGTGACCCCCGCACCCCCTGTTTGACACAGAAAACAGCTATAGACCCTGGGTATAATTTTTTTTAACATTTTTGAAATTAAACTATTGACAGTCACTATTTTTACAATAAGAAATTAAAGAATATATGGTTGTTAGGCAGAATTCCAAAAAATAAGTAGTCTTTGAGACTTCCAGGTATTTAACCAGACTTGGAATCATAGTTTGGAAATCAAATTGGTGAAATATTTCTTCTAATTCTAACAATTTTTTTAACTATGGTTTCAATGTAGAATTCCAAAAATTAATGGTCTTTGACAATTTCAGGAAATTTACCAAATTTGGAACAATTATTTTGGAAATCCAATTGGTGAAAATGATTGACCTTATCAAAACAAATGCTTACAGTTTGGTTGCTAGGTAGAATTCCAAAAAAATATGTGGTCTTTGACACTTTCAGGAAATTTACCAAAATTTGAATCAAATATTTTTGAAATTCAATTGGTGAAAATGATTGCCCTAATGGAAACAAATCCTAACAGTATTGTTGCTAGGTAGAATTCCAAAAAATAAGTGGTCTTTGGCACTTTCAGGAAATTTACCAAAATTGAAATCAAATATTTTAGAAATCCAATTGGTGAAAACGATTATCCTTATCAAAACAAATGCTTGAAGTATGGTTGCTAGGTAGAATTCAAAAAAAAAAATAAGTAGTCTTTGAGACTTTCAGGATATTTACCAAAATTGGAATCACATTTTCGAATTCTAAGATTTCAGAATTTTAATTTTTTCCAAATACTTGCCAAAATATAAGATTATATGCCAAAGTGTCCAAAAATATCAGTCTTTGACATTTTCAGGAAATTTACCAAAGTTGGAACCGGAATCAAAATTCTGAAAGCTTATTGCGCATCTACAGACTATATGCAACAATTCTGCAACAAAATTAAATCCATAAATCCAAAAATGTAGGATGAGTTTGCGTCGCATGCCATATGTGTCACAATCCACATTTTGTGGTCTTTGTCAAATCGACATCTTCGGGCCTCTTGTTTGCATCAAGGTAAATATCAAAAATCCGAAAGCTTATTGCTCATCTACAGACCATATGCAACAATTCTACAACAAAATTAAAACCCTAAATCCAAAAATATGGGAGGAGTTCGCGTCGCATACCACATGTGTCAAAATGGACATCTTGGGGCCTCTTGTTTGCACCAAGACCAATATCAAAAATCCGAAAGCTTATTGCACATCTGCAGCAAATATGCAACATTTCTATAACAAAATTAAAACCCTAAATCCAAAAATGTAGGAGGAGTTGGAGTCGCAAGGATGTGTGACAGACGGACGGACGGACGGACGAGGCCAACGACAATATCCCCAAACTTTCATTCAAAAGTGCGGGGATAACTAGAGTAATGACTGTCGGAAAGGACAGTGATCCCCGCACCCCCTGTTTGACACAGAAAACAGCTGTAGACCCTGGGTATAATTTTTCTTAACATTTTTGAAATTGAACTATTGACAGTCACTATTTTTACCATAAGGAATTAAAAAATATATGATTGTTAGGCAGAATTCCAAAAAATAAGTAGTCTTTAAGACTTCCAGGAATTTTTTTCCAAACTTGGAATCATATATTTTGGAAATCAAATTGGTGAAATGTTTCTTCTTATTCTAACAAATTTTTTAACTATGGTTTCAATGTAGAATTCCAAAAATTAGTGGTCTTTGACAATTTCAGGAAATTTACCAAATTTGGAATCAATTATTTTGGAAATTGGTAAAAATGATTGACCTTATCAAAACAAATGCTAATAGTTTGGTTGCTAGGTAGAATTCCAAGAAATATGTGGTCTTTGACACTTTAAGGAAATTTACCAAAATTGGAATCAAATATTTTTGAAATTCAATTTTAGAAAATGATTGCCTTAATGGAAACAAATCCTAACAGTTTGGTCGCTAGGTAGAATTCCAAAAAATATGTGGTCTTTGACACTTTCAGGAAATTTACCAAAATTGGAATCAAATATTTTTGAAATTCAATTTTAGAAAATGATTGCCCTAATGGAAACAAATCCTAACAGTTTGGTTGCTAGGTAGAATTCCAAAAAATGTGTTGTCTTTGATACTTTCAGGAAATTTACCAAAATTGGAATAAAATATTTTTGAAATTCAATTGGTGAAAATGATTGCCCTAATGGAAACAAATCCTAACCGTAGGGTTGCTAGGTAGAATTCCAAAAAATAAGTGGTCTTTGACACTTTCAGGAAATTTACCAAAATTGGAATCAATTTTTTTTTAAATTTAATTGGTAAAAATGATTGCCCTAATTGAAACAAATCCTTACAGTATTGTTGCTAGCTAGAATTCCAAAAAATAAGTGGTCTTTGACACTTTCAGGAAATTTACCAACATTGGAATCAAATATTTTTGAAATCCAATTGGTGAAAATGATTAACCTTATCAAATCAAATGCTAAAAGTATGGTTGCTAGGTAGAATTCCAAAAAATAAGTGATCTTTGAGACTTTCAGGATATTTACCTAAATTGGAATCACATTTTCGAATTCTAAGATTTCAGAATTTTTATTTTTTCCAAATACTTGCAGAAAATATAAGATTATATACCAAAATGTCCAAAAATATCAGTCTTTGACATTTTCAGGAAATTTACCAAACTTGGAACCGGAATTAAAATTCTGAAAGCTTATTTCGCATCTACAGACTATATGCAACAATTCTGCAAAAAAATTAAATCAATAAATCCAAAAATGTAGAATGAGTTTGCGTCGCATACCATATGTGTCACAATCCACATTTTGTGGTCTTTGTCAAATTAACATGTTGGGGCCTCTTGTTTGCATCAAGATAAATATCAAAAATCCGAAAGCTTATTGCGCATCTACGGACCATATGCAACAATTCTACAACAAAATTAAAACCCTAAATCCAAAAATGTAGGAGGAGTTCGCGTCGCAAGGATGTGTGACGGACAGACGGACGGACGGACGAGGCCAACGACAATATCCCCGAACTTTCATTCGAAAGTATGGGGATAATTATATTTGAGGTAGAGATTAAGATTTCAACACAAAACTGTTCATCATGTCCAGAACTACATTTTATTATCATGATGGAAGTTGTTCGACTTGCCTGCACCTCATCATAAATGAATTCCAGAGGTGAACAGAACTTAGTTTAACATTGGACATGATGGAAAAATGCAACGTACAATCAAAGATCTCCTCTAAAAATTTTCTTATTGGAATCAAACTTAGTCACAATGGTCTTTTGTTGGTGCACTTTGAAAAATGGGTCCTGTATTAGTCCACATCAGATCGAGGATGGCTGCAAGTGAGGAACATGGTTAAACATTGGACCCTTTGTGAGATGCATTTAAAGATCTTCTCTCCTGCAATCACTTGAACAATTTAAACCCAATTATTGTGGATTTCCTGGTTCATTAACGTATTATATTTTCAATTCTTCAATGAACATACCAATATTCCTCAAGTGACACCTATAACAACTTCTAAACTCCTGTCTTTTATTTGCCAATCAACCTGTCAAAGTTCTATAGAATTTCATTGTATACCAATTTGTCATCACTGGAGTAACAGGGTAAACCCTTTCAGGCAGTACAAATTGGTATACAATAGAATTCTATAGAACTCTTGATTGGTTGATTGACAAATAAAAGACGGGAGTTTTGAAGGACTTGTTATAGGTGTTACTTGAGGAATATTGGTATATTCATTGAATAATTGCAATTATAATACGTTAAAGAGCCAGGAAATCCGCCATAAGCCACAAGAGTCCTTAGATGGTCCCCTTCAAAGTTGTGTTTTTATATGCCTGTGGAAGGACGGACTTATTATGGTATACCCTCCGTCTGTCCGTCCGTCTGTTAACTTTTTGGTTTCCGGAGATTTTTTCTGTAACAACTTGACATATTGATTTCATATTTGGTATATGAGTATATCTAGGTGAGATACAGATCAGGTTCGAATTTGGTTCTGGTCGGTTGATTTTGTAGAGTTATGGCCCTTGGACTTTGTGAAATTTTGAAAAATATATAGGTTTCCGGAGTTTTTTTATGTAATCACTTGACATATTGATTTGATATTTGGTATATGTGTATATCTAGGTGAGATACAGATCAAGATTGAATTTGGTTTGGGTCGGTTGATTTTGTACAGAGTTATGGCCCTTGGACTTAGTGAAATTTAGAAAAATATAGGTTTCCAAAGTTTTTTTCTGTAACCGCTTCACATATTGATTCCATATTTGGTATATGAATATATCTAGGTGAGGTACAGATCATGTATGAATTTGGTTCCGGTCGGTTGATTTTGTGCAGAGTTATGTCCCTTAGACTTGGTGTAATTTTGGATAGGTTTATGGAGTTTTATTCTATAACAGCTTGACATATTCTGATTTGATATTTGGTTTATTAGTGTATATAGTTGAGATACAGATCAAGTTTTAGTTTAGTCCTGATTGGTTGATTGTGTACGGAGTTACGGCCCTTGGACATAGTAAATTTTTGAAAAACAGTTTCTCCACCTTTTTAGCTCACCTGACCCGAAGGGTCATGTGAGTTATTGCCATCACTAGGTGTCCGTCGTCCGTCCATCATAAACTTTTTCAAAAATCTTCTCTTCTGAAACCACTGAACCAATTTTAACCAAACTTGGCCTGACTCATCACCAGGGTATCCTGTTTCAAAGTCCGAGGACTAAACAACATGAATCGGAGGGGTAAATTGCTGTTTTTTGCAAATAACTAAAAACCGTTACAGGTATTAAAAATCTGACATGGAGTAAAAGTGATCAGCATGACAAGATCTACTTGCCCTGCAATTTTGAAGAAAATCTGATTGCCCATTTTGGAGTTATTGCCCCTTTTCTGAAAATTTTTCAAAATTTTAATTTATTTTATTTTTTATCAAAGAAACTATAACAGAAGTCAACTTCTTTTAATTGCAAAAATGTTCAGCATAACAAGATCTACCCCCCCCCCTGAAATTTTGGAGAAAATCCGAAACCCTTGTAGGAGTTATTGCCCTTTTTCACAGAATTTTCAAAAGTTTCATATTTTTCGTCTTTTATTTCCAAAACTATAGAAGATGAAGGTTAAGTGTAAATTGATACATGTTTGCCATGCTGTGGGGACTTCAAAACTTTTCAAAATGGCTGCCAAAAAAAAGTGGGAAAATTCAACATTGTTCGATTTCAATAAAATTTGGTTTCCAAATAGATATTGATGTTTCGACTTCAAAACCAGTATTGAAAATTGTTTGTTGACTGCCATTTTCAAAATGGCCGCCAAGAAAGGCGGGAAAATTCAACGTTGTCTGATTTCAATGAAATTTGGTTTCCAAAAAGGTATTGATGTTGCATCTTCAAAACCAATGTTAAAAATTGTTCGTAACCTGGTACCCTGGGAAAATATTTTCCTTTACGCAAGCTTCACTTCAAATATAATATATTCGAACCGGAAGCCGCTTACGGTAAAGAGAATATTGAGTCAGGATCCCAGACTAAAAATTGTTCGTTGAATGCCATTTTTAAAATGGCCGCCAAAAAAGGCGGGAAAATTCAACATTGTCCGATTTCAATGAAATTTGGTTTCCAAATAGATATTGATGTTGCGACTTCAAAAATTTTGTCGAAAATTGTTCGTTGAACGCCATTATCAAAATGGCTGCCAAAAAAGGCGGGAAAATTCAACATTGTCCAATTTCAATGAAATTTGGTTTCCAAATAGATATTGATGTTGCGACTTCAAAACTGAAGTTTTTTGTCATTGAGTGCCATTTACAAAATGATGTTTTGACTTCAAAACTGTTGTCGAAAGTGGTCCTTAGCAAGAACGGTTTTGGTCAAAAAAAGCCAAACAAAGAAATAAAAATATAGTAAAACATGATCAGACTTTAAATACAGTTCAAGATATTAGTGGTGTTCAAACTTTTTAAACCAAAGCTTGGGAGACTGAAATTCAACTGTATAACTTACAATGTAAGCTTGATTGTCGCAACTGAAAGCCAGTTGAGCAATACAGACTGAGACTGACTCCCGGGAGCCTCATGGTCTTCATAATTTTAGAAATATGTATAAACTATATTACAAGGGGAACCCCTGCCAATTTTTTTTTTTGGAAAAGGGATTTGAATTGCTTTGATATCAGCAATACATATTGCTTGGATTATAAGGGGAATGCCTGCTCAACTTTTTTTTTGGGGGGGGGATTTTAGTCTGAAATTGGTTGTAATGGATAGTGGAGCTTTCAGTTGCCATGCCGGAAACCAAACCAGAACACTGAATCTTTGAAAAAAAAGTATTGTGCTTCATAGTTTTCTGCACAATATAAGAAATATGTTTAAACTAGATTATAAGGGGGAACCCCTGCCTAAATGTTTTTATGGAAAGGGGGACTTGGAATGTTTTGATTTCAGCAATATGCATTATCTGAATTATAAGGGGAACCCCTGCGCAAATTTTTTTTTGAATGATGGTCTGAAATGGGTTGTAATGGATAGTGGGGCTTTAAATTAACCGTGGAAACTGCTGAATCTACTTGCCCAATTGGAACCATAGTCGGTACCTATCAAAGAATTTGTCTGGTAAGTCCGCATGTATTCCAAGATGGCCGCCAGTGGGGGACATAGTTTAACATTGGACCCTATGGGAAAAACACATTCAAAGACATTCTTCTCTGAAACTACTTGATCACTTGGTCACATTCGTTTAACACTGGACTCTTTTGGGAAAACATGTTCAAAGATTTTCTCCTTTGAAACTTCTAGAAAATGAGACACTTTAACATTGGGTTAATTTGGGCTACTGTCATGGACCAGGTGAGCTATACAGGCTCTTGAGAGCCTCTAGTCTTTACAATGTGTTAATATGTTGATTTGATATATAGTATATGATTGTATGTTTACTTAGACTTGGTGTAATTTTGAATAAGATAGGTTTCCAGAGTTTTATTCTGTAACAGCTTGACATATTGATTTGATATTTGGTATATGATATGAGTGTTTATAGTTGAGATACAGATCAAGTTTTAGTTTAGTCCTGATTGGTCAATTGTGTACGGAGTTACAGCCCTTGGACATAGTAAATTTTTGAAAATAATTTGTTTCTCCACATTTTCTTTACAAAGCGTTAATATGTTGCTTTGATATATAGTATATGATTGTATGTTTAAAAATTACTGATTAAATTTGGTTCCCGTTGAATGATTTTTGTGGACTTTTATGGCCCTTGGACTTCATATTTTGTTTAAAATTCATTTTTTTGCACCTTTCTAGGCATTAACTTTACATATTAGTTTGATATTTGTTGATTGTTACATCTTGGTAAGGCACATATTCTGTTTGATTTTTTTCAATCAAAATTTTGTTGTGGTCCAACAAAGCCGACAGTGGACGGGCGTATCATGCGCTCTTGGTGCAGGAGTTTATTTTTTGGTGTGTTGGTACCTCATCCAAGATGGCCGCCAGCGGAGAACATGGTTAAACAAAGAACTGTGTGAGAAATGAATTCAAAGATCTTCTCCTCTGACACATTTGGTCATATTAACAGGTCTGTTAGCATACTAGAAAATGAGACCCTTTAACATTGAGGGTGTTTGGACTGTCTTTGTCAGCTATGGTCCAGGTAAGCTATACAGGCTCTTGAGAGCCTTAATTTCTATGTCAAGTGACTTTGTTAAATTTATGTGATAAAACTCCATTGTTGTTAATGTACCAATAGTTCCATTACCTTCCTTATTATGTTAGATGATTTGTGCTTCAAGTGCAGAATGGTCCAACTGAAACTTTAATTTTGCAGTTCTGTGCTTCAAGTGCAGGATGGGCTACTTTTTGGCTTCCAACCGAAATGCTAATTTTGCTGCTCTGTGACATAGTTTTTATGATTTTCAGTTCTGAAATATTTTAAGGAGGCTCACTCCTAATGTTGTTTATATCAAGGATTTCTTGAAACCTATTTTAATTGATTAAGCATTGCAGACTAAATGAAATGGTGAAAAGAAATATATAGATCCATATGCTTTTAACAGAGATACAGGACATTAAAAATTTGGCAGGAAATGGATGTCTCTGGAGTTTCCCTTAATTTAACATCATAGAAAACCATAGTACAATGAGATGAGTGAGCCATCTTAAATGGTTATGGACCTAATACAGATGGATGTGTGAAATGTATTAGGCTCTATACACTTATAGAAATTCATTGTGCATCAGTCAGTTGATTAAGCCTTATTTTTTTATATTTCCACTATACCAATATATTCATTAGGGTATGTCCTGTTTCTCCTTTCAGCTCATTTTGTGTCCCCAAATTGGAATTTATCAAACCTGAGATCAATGTCAGATTTCAAATTACTTGTTCAGACAAGGACAATTTAGGGGTTTAGTTTGTTCCTTGAATTATTTGTGCTGTAACAATACATAATTCCATACAAAAGAAAATCATTAAATAAAATTGAATATGTCATAGAACAGTTAATTTTGATTGTTAATGTAGATGAAGGATAAAATGAAAAGAGGATCTTAAAGGCAGTAGTATTTACATATATTTACATCATATTCTCTTGAAACATGGATGGTTGAGGAAAGTTCACAATTAGAAAGTCAAAGTCATTCAGTATCCATTACCAGTATTATCAATAAATGTGAATTATAGTATTAAAAAAAGTGGAAGAACTTAAGACTAATGGCAGTCTCCTGAATGACCATAGACAAGTCCAAATCTAAATAATCAAATTCTTAAACTAATTATCCTTAACAATCTACCATATATTTAGATTTTATCTGCACTGAAGAGACGTAAGTTGTCGAAATGACCATATGCAGAACCCAAATTTACAGTAGCTTTGATATTTTGTTATTGGCTAAAAATAAAATGGTATGATTGCTAAGCTAATCCTACAGTTCCACACTCAATTGCTTCTAAAACTGAACAATTGATTGAATATATTGAAAAATTTATAGGGGTCTCAATGGGGGTCCCTTTCCCGAAGACCCGGCAATATTTTTCAATGTTCCCGTTTCAGGAGCAGGAAAGTATTTTACAAAGACTTCTAAACAATCCCCAATTTCCCAGTAAATGGGGATTTTTTTTTAGCATTTGCCACTTAACGCCCAACACCGTTTCTTGAACAGTTGGATAAATACTGTTCTCCTCTCTAGAGGGAATGTTATTCTTGGCAAGGGATTGGATGAAAGTCAATTATGACGTCAAATATGTTTGCCGCTTTCCGACTTTAAATAACATTGTGAAGTCATGAAAAAAGGCGACCATGCCTGATGACGTCATGCTCAAAGAACACATTTCTTTCGGATCATCAGAAAAGGGGGTCCTGTTTTTGTCCAAAATCTCTTTTAAATCATTAGAGAAATAAAATCCACAACCGTATCTCGTGAGAAACGACATTTCTACACTCTCGATAGTTAAATTTTCAAATATTTTAAACGCTCGGCAAGCCTCGCGTTTAAAGATTTGAAAATTTAACTATCTCTAGTGTAGAAATGTCGTTTCTCACTCGATGCTGTTGTGGATTCTATATGTAACTTTTTAATCTCTGTGTTTAAATGCCTCTGCTGTGATCAAATTTAACTTTTTCATAGGCCGTAGTGGATGTTAAAATCTCGTAAGAGACTGTCTTCACAGGCACTTGTTTAGGGTGGATTTTTTTAATGAAACAAGTGCATGTGGTTCTTGGACTGACACAACTTGCAATAGCTAAAGATTTTTAGGAAACAAGATTGAGGATTTCTCAAATAAGTCTAGGTTTTTCGGGATATGCAAAAGAAGAATCATGCTCTTCTCTGTCAATCATTTTTTTCATATTTTTTTTTGTTCGTTTTGCTTTTTTTTATTTGTTTGTTATTTGTTTTTTTTTATACTATTTGTTTTTTTATAAACACTTTTGCTTTTCAAATTTCCCGGGGAAATAACTATTTACTATCATAAGGAAAACGTCAGAGAATAATCGAATAACTTTTTAGCTTCCGGTCTATCGTACGATGGCTGGTTCCTTGGAGCACGTTGTCTTATGTTTACTATGCTAAAACTTTAAATAGACACTGCCAGCAATGGCCTCTTGTAGTGAAATTTGTTCTAATTATGGATGGGACTTTTTCGTATGGTTCTGTCGATTCTGGGGCATTATAACAGCTCTTAGTGAGTACTTATTATTTCAAACATGCTGTCGCTAACTAGAAACTGGATCACGCCACATTTCTATTTTTAGAAAAGACAATGATTTCTGTTAAAACTTGCCTTTAAGGTCAGTTTGAAATACCGGTAATATTTACACACAATTTGTATCCTTTAGATATGATTTGAATTCCATAAATAGCCAACACAAGTCTCAAAGTCGAGGTAAAGTTGACTGTTGTTGGCGAGAATCAGTGATCCGTGAATGACACAGAAAACACGTGTTAAATTTCCTTATGTGACCGGAGGGTCAGTCCGTACATGAAAATCAGCATTGTTTTACTACCAGTGCCTCCTCGTCCGGGGATCGAACCCTGGACCTTTTGCTTCGTAGCCAGCCTCGCTACCGAATGAGCTAAAGAAATATTTTGTTAGCTCAGTCGATTTTTACTGGCTATATATCTACTACCTGAATACAACTCAGGTATGCACCTCCGTGACATTCCCCCCACCAAGAGTCATCATACTCGCCATATGTATGACTCTTTACAAACTACAACTGCCAGTGCCCGGCTAGTTTTCTTGTTCTATCCATTGTGGGTCTTTTAGTTGGAGCGCCAAATGTGACCGGAGGGTCAGTCCGTACATGAAAATCAGCATTGTTTTACTACCAGTGCCTCCTCGTCCGGGGATGGAACCCTGGACCTTTTGCTTTGTAGCCAGCCTCGCTACCGAATGAGCTAAAGAAATATTCCGTTAGCTCAGACGATTTTTACTGGCTATACATTTTGTGTGTGTATATCTACTACCTGAATACAACTCAGGTATGCACCTCCGTGACACTTACAAAGTGATTTTCAAGTTGACAGGCACAGGTTATCAGGGATGGCTCTGGCTTCTGAATATCTGTAGCCAGAAAAATCGCCAACTTGTATTTTTTGTCGCCAGTTACAAAAATTTGGTGCCAATTAGGAAGCATCCAATTGGTTTTCTCGGTTGGACAATGGACTTTTGTCCTGTCTTTCAACACTAAATGAATAGTTCTATTTTGTATTCTTTTGTTTTGTTGGCACAAATTCTTTTATCATTTACATGCTTTGCTGTTTCGGTTTGAATCGCATGCTTAACATTCCTTGTTTGCTGCCTTTTGCGGGTACTATTTTCAAACTTTTCATAGTTTTGTCCTTCAATTTCAAAGTTGTTAATTGTTTTTATACATCAGTTTTTTTTTTTAATCTTTTTTCTTCTTCATTTATATGCTTTAATGATTTGGTTTGAAGTACTTGCTGTATATTCCTTATTTGCTAGCTTTTTGTATTAGTGCAACCTTCAATGCCATTTCTTTCAAACTCTTCTAGGAAAATATGGCACAGGTATCCCCATGATGAGGGAGAATTTGTAACACTTTGTAATGGTAAAGTTTCAAATAAGTAGTTTGTCTGTCAATAGGTCAATAAAAGTATTAAACAAAAATTGAATTTGCAATTATTTGCATAAAGTTTGTTAAACTTCAATATTATCCCTTAAAAGTAGTTCAATTTTTCATTTTTTTGTACAACTTTCAGTAAAAAGTAACACTTAAAGGGAAAATTCACAAAATTTTGAATAAGACCTAAATTTACTCTAAGTAATACTGTGAACATGTTGACTAAGTTTTAAGTAAAAATTCGCATGGGTATAGGAGAAAAACGATATTTATTGTTCATTTCTTGTACAATTTTTAGCTGGATGACGTCACCTGGCTAGATCTTGGTCATTTTAAAATCCAATCATAACACTGTTGTTATCGTTATTTAAAGCGTTCAAGTGAGATCGTGAAATAACTAATTACTGTAGAAAAACACGGACAAGCGTGTTACCTTTTTGTCTAAATCTTATTTTTTCTTTCAGCATAACTTCTTCGTCAATTCCATATTAAATACCAAATTTACTGTGAAATAAAATTTGCTGCTGATGTTTTAAATCGATGCAAAAAGATTACAGAAAAAGTAGTTCAAAATAACAACAAACATTTACTCTCTATTATTATCCTCAAAACAATCTAGGAAGTAACAAATATGTGCACACACATACGCGCGAGGTCCTGCGTTCCAGTGATAAAAAATTAATACCTTTGTAGTGATGTAATCATCAGAGGTTAATTAACAACCAAATATACAGAATCAACGTACCTTGTCAAATTTTACCTGTACCATGCCCTAAGGGTAAATATGGCGTGTGCTGCACTAATTACAGGTAGAAAAGGCACACTCTTGTTTATGAAAAAATCGCTTATAACACCATAAAAAATTTAATTTGAATTACTTCACCAAATGACGGATACTGGATAAAATTTAAAAGACAGATGCAGTTCGATCAGATTTATACGTTTCTGCGAGGGTCGCACATTGTAAAAAAGTTCCTTTCACCCTCAAAACTGGAGGATCTGAAGAGGTTGGAATGCTTTATTTCATGCAGAAATTTGACAAAACTACTATGACAAATTAGCCTAGACCTTTTTTTCATGACCCCCTTTCAGTAGCTGAATCCGTCAGGGACAATTGTAATCAATATATTAGTCCCACTGAGCTTATGTATATAAACATTAACGTAATAAGAGGCTGATTTTCGTAATGTCTTCAACATTTTACAATACAAGTGATTTCAAATGCTTATGTGTCATGGGTTCAAGTTGTCTGAAAAAAATATAAACTTATAACTTCATTTATACAGTTGTCTTATACTGTAAACCACAGAGATTAGGCTGTGTTCAGTATACGAAAGTTAGCATTTGAACGTTTATATGCAGTTTTACGACACTTTTTATTATACCCCCGCTTTGTAAAAGCGGAGGGTATATAGTGATGGTGGTGTCCGTCCGTCTGTCCGTCCGTCCGTCCGTCATTCCGTCCGTCCGTAACACTTTTACTGTCAAAGTTTTCTCAGCTTCTACAGGTGGGAATGATTTGATATTTAGCATTAGGCTTCCAAATGATGAGTTGTACAGTGTCAGATATTTTCATGTTTTTATACCCCCGCTTTGTAAAAGCGGAGGGTATATAGTGATGGTGGTGTCTGTCCGTCCGTCCGTCCGTCATTCCGTCCGTCCGTAACACTTTTACTGTCAAAGTTTTCTCAGCTTCTACAGGTGGGAATGATTTGATATTTAGCATTAGGCTTCCAAATGATGAGTTGTACAGTGTCAGATATTTTCATGTTTTTATACCCCCGCTTTGTAAAAGCGGAGGGTATATAGTGATGGTGGTGTC
>MJUU01009700.1:182018-202294 GCA_002080025.1 Modiolus philippinarum
GATACATTAATACTTAGTTTCATATACCACTACTAATGAAAATTTTTCGTCAAAGCTTTCTCTTCTTCCAAAAGTGGAAATGATTTCATATTTGGTCTGGAGCTTCATGATGAGGAGTTGTACCGTGTAAGCTATTTTCAGGTTTGTTGCGCTACTACTTCCTGTTTACCGATACATTGGTATGTTGATACTTAGCCTAAATTAAGTTTTTTGAATAACATTAAAAGACGCAGCTGACTTTAAAGATCAGCCTTTTATTTAAACTTCTTATTATATTGGGCATGCGGGGGTATTCATTTGTGGCCCAGTGGACCACAGTACCTCTAGTTGCACTTTATAATCTTATTTCAATGCCATATATGCAGGGGTTTTATGTGAGTCGAGCACAATACCAAGACCCTGAGCATGCGAAGTTGATGAAATTAACTTTTATAATATGATCGAGATTATGCACTTTTAGAATTGCCTCTTATGATTTTATACATCTGTGTGTTCCAACGATTCAGCATATGCTACACTAAAACTTTATGTGCACGAAAATACGATAAATAAAATGTCCCTTAGCGAAAAACACTACATCAGATTTGGCTTGTACGTTGTATTTTTTTATATATATTATGCACCAATTTCAAAACAAGCCGTCTCCTCCCGCCGACAATATAGCATGACATACCAACGTAGATCTAATGTAAATACAACTGCAATCGGTTTCCAGAAAAAAAAACAAGATAGAAGTTTCTACCCCGAGTTTCTTCTGTTTGTATGTATAACTATAGGTATGCGTATAATAAGTCTAAGGTGTGTGTCTAATACCGATTCATGCATAAGGTGCAGAGTTGATTTTGTACACAGCAGGTGGTATCACAGGGGAAATATACTCCGAGGTCGTCATTTTCCAGGTAAGATCGAGTGATTTATACAGGTACAAGTGGTCGGAGTTGTGCGACACCTGTCATCTCAACTGCAAGCACTTAATAAACAGGGGACTACACAATATGCTGTGTACACGTCTGTAACTATGAGTACTTCATGTATAATGAATCCTAAGTTGTACAATGTTTTCTGTTGATTTGTGAACACGAGAACTTCGTAAAACTTCTGGATATATTATCAATTTAATGGTATATTTTTAACAGATGGTTTCAGATTTTCAGTTCTTTATTGAATAAATTATAAATCGTTGAATTTAGTGAAAGAAATTACTTTTATTTGGACAGATCAGAGATATGTTCTTTCTGTTTTGACACAGGCTTATCGAGTTTTGGTATTTTGTGGTCTTTAGGTATCACGTGACTTTTTAAAGTGACAAGACGACAATATGGCGGTTGATACATCGGGATCTGCTTACAATTAATTCAGTCTTGTACAGTTATCAAAGTTAATTGAACAGTAGTACATATGTTTATGTGCTAACTAAGATATGAAGAATAAAATATTAAATTTTTATTTTTTTTGCGAATTTTCCCTTTAAAAGCCTCTTTAATTTCGTTTTCACAACATAGAAAAGGGGAAGTAAATCAACTTCTTAATTGTGCTATTTAATCCATTTCTTTTCGTGAACATTTATGAAAATCAGAAGTGATATTAAACAAAAAAAATGAAGAGTATAAAATATTAATGTATAATAGTACTCTTTCAACTCCTTTGATAGCTTTGATTGGGCTTGTATCTATCACAAGTCATTTTGGCACGTACACGGGTAAATAAACACATCGATCGACAGGTAAAGCAGTGTTGGCGGTAGGAAAAATTTTGCATTAGCCACTGTGGCTAATACCCCAAGATCTTCATTAGCCACATTCAAAAATCTTTAGCCACTAAAAATAATTACATAAAATATTTCCTTTCAATATGTTTTTCCTTTTAATTCATTTATCTTCTCAGAGTATCTTAGCAATGAAGATTGTTTTTTTCTTCTATATCTTCATACCCTTTCTCTACGGTAGCTTAAGTCAGTAATGGTTACGTTAGGTCAATCTGCTTTGAATGCTGGAATTTTGTTACACATGATTCTATTTTATTTGACATGGTATGGCATGTATGGTTTCAATTATTCATTTTGTTTTTGAATGTCTTTATAAAACATCTTGCTGTATACAAAAATAATTTCCAAATCTTTCAATGGCTATAGAAAAAAGTTCCACAGTAATTTTAATCAGATGTCACCTGTGCATTTTTGTGTAATAATCAACTTGAACTCATTGGAAAACAATTTGTTTTCATTGACAATTATAAACCTTGTTTTCAGTAATGACTGTGATACTTTAAGTGTTATATCTAGTCTATACAAAAGGCAACTTTGTTTTCAGTATTTGGACATTCTACTGTACAGCTCACACGGATGAACTCAAAGTCCTTGTTTTTGGGTGGATTTTCGCGACGTGGACTGATTAGCTGATTCCGTGTAGCAGGGTGGATGATCGCGGATGTCCACCTTAAATTACGTGAACCAACGTGGACAAATTTTTGAAAACGGAATCATCGTGGAACCATCGCGGCCACACAGAGAAATCATATGTTTGATTTTGTCGCAAACATGCAAAGCGAGGAATATTTACATCTTTCTACAATCATATCCTGGGACTATAATTATTTCATTATTTGTCCCAATCGTATCGTAGTTCACGAACGTAATCCAAATGCATGTAAATAAATAAATAAAACATTCAGCATTCCTAGATGTGTATTTGTTATTAAAAGCATGCCTCAATTGTTGATTGAGCGTCTCTACCTAATGTGTATTCATATCACCTGAGATATTGATTTTTTTCATTGGTCGGTTTTTAGTTCTATTTTTAGAAAATTACAAAAATGTACCTATGCGTATCTATTATGTATAGAATCTAATGGCTTCCGAAAGCACTCCTGCTTTATTTGCTATTTCCAGGCTTTATTTCAAATTTTAAGCTATTTATGATAAAGATTTGATAGAAAACGATTTTTTGACAGAATATTTTGCTAAAAGTTTTAAGACTTATAAAGCCGAGATCTGACAAGTGACAATTACGCAACTATAAGACGCCGAGGGATTCTTGCTGTTGACATTGAACATTTTATTTTATTTTCCATCTGTGCAAATTTCGGCTTGAAAATATTTGAAAGAACATTAATTTGACAGAAAATACATGGAAATTTCACGGCAATGAAACAACCAAAGTATTTGAGGCTTGCAATTATCGTAATTCCAAAATAACTATGACGATCCCATGGGAATACTTGTCGCAAAGAAAATTCTATTTTAACTTCAACTTGCCAAACTTTCTGATTATAATAATTTGGGGAAAAAATGATCATTTGTTGACATTAAGCTCATACCTTTCTACTTATATTTTCAATGATTTCTAAATGTTGACCCGCGATGATTCCGCGTTCAACACGATGTCACGAGGGGACCACACAGGTAAATATTTTGTCCACGTTCTCAATTCAGTTGTCCATGTTCAAGATCGCGGTGGAATTCCACGTTTGGCAAAATTTGTCCGCGATGACAACAAGGATTTTGTGTTTTCCATGTGAGCTGTACAGTACATGTTCTTCTTTTTGGTATTTGGTATTTTAGGTACTTTGCGGTATTTGGACATATTGGTAATTTTGCGGGATTTGGACAAACCGGAAGTGAGAAAGTTTGTTTTCTTTTTCACCAAACTGAGGTGTTTGCATGGATTTCTAAAGTTTCTCTTTAATATTTTGATGAATAAAGCTAGCGGTTATTGAAATCAAACCATCTATGCACTAACCAATTAAGGTTTTAACCTTATGCTTTGAAAACACCTATTTTTTTCAATTTGCCAATGTGGCGAATGAAGATGAAACTTTCTTCGCCACTCAAGATTTCAATTCGCATCTGGCGACTTGGCGACCTTCTAGCGCCAACACTGTAAAGTCACCCTGCAATCAACAGATGACCGGAAATAATCAATTGACTGCAATATTGTTGCTAGAGGCTATGAATTGACATTATTACCTATGATTATTTTAACAACAAAAATCACGAAAGGTATCACCTAAGAAGGATAAAAATTGGATAATACTGGCAAGTTGATTTGATTTGAAAAACGTTGTCGCAAAAAAATCGCCAGGAACGATTTTTTGTCGCCAGAATGAAAATAAAATCGCAAATTGCGACATTGGCGAAGCCCAGCGCCATCCCTGGTTATGCATTAGAGCAGAATAATCATTAATCAAGTAATCTTAATGTCCATGATGCATGTAGGTTTCGATTGATACAGTAATATCTTGTGTCGCCTGTACCTAATCCCTTTCAGGATTCGAAGCCAGATATGTTTTTTGATATTGCCTGCCTCCGAATCCTTTTTCAGTCATGTACAGTTCAATTTGGGAAAATTTTTTCAGATATCCCCCACCTCAGTCAGGATCAGCCGGACGGCAAAGTCTGTAATGGCTGCGTTTCTCATGACCCGAGTCATGTGACTTTCATTGAAAAATGCGTGTCAGTAGAATTTCTCAGACACGTGTTCAAAAATCCTGACACAACACAAATCTTCGATGTTTAGAATTCAAGTTGTATAACGCTTTCACTCCCACATTATTATTGTTTCTGTTGATGTCACTAAAATGCCTTAAATAAATCTAGCTTCTTTGCTATTTAACAAAAAGTTCAGCGTGTTTTCATCTGACCTAGTTTGCTGACGAGAGAAAAAGGCTGATATCTTCAATGTTACAATTAGAAACGAAAAATCCCTTTAGTATAAGCTGTATTTCAATATTCGCGAAATAAAGATATATATCGCGGATAACCAAATTGTGTCAGCTTTTTCGTACCGAACCGATGAATAAGGGGAATCCCCTCGTGATGTTTTAGCATTACGTGATTATTTTTATCGCAACTGCACCAGGAAGTAATGTTGACTAAAGCTTAAATAATAATAAAACAGCGAAGAAAATGTTTGTTTCTCATTTATATAACAGTATTAAATGTCTTTTGAATTTCATGGAATAATATTGGATCTTCATTTCATATTATTAACGGCAATCTCAAAATAGATCAGGACGAGTCATGGCCTCAACTTGACCTGGTTTTCATAAGTGCGAAAATGGGCTTTTAAATAATTAATTCATGAAATATTTCAAAGATAAAATATAATATCGTTTTTCCTGTCCCAGGTAAACATTTTCCATAACTTGTATTAATGGTCACTCGATTGTACAAGCTGTTTGATGCACAAGTGGTGAAAAAGGGGGGATGCTCATAATTATTATTGCCATTTCTATTATTTAACAGGATACGATAAAGGTTAAATTATACGAAAGAAAATAAGATTTTGGACAATTGGTAACGTGTAAAATATTTACAAACATATCAAAAGAAGTGAATACTTATTATTGCATGCTAAATAGGTGATGAACGGCGACAAGACCACGCCTCAACACTTGGTTTTAAAAATCCCAAACCGAAAAAAAAATATATTTCATATTTCTAAGTTGATAAGGTCAACTTTTTAAGACTCTAGTTGCATCATGGAACCTTAAAAAATATGTGTTTCATGTAAACTTTACATACATTTGGATATAGCCCTGTTTAATAAGTGTTGTTATCTGCCCTAATGATTATTTTTCCGCATGCGCAGTCATTGGAAATTTCGTTGGAGTGTACTTCTGGAGTGTATTTCTCTCATAGTGGTGATTGAAAAGAGTTGTATAAATCGTGGTTACCAGAGCTATAACCTAAACAAAGACAATAAAATCCCCCTCTCCGCCGTTTAAACGACTTGCAATTTGATGGAAAAATATGCTATGCTATGCGTTAAAAAAATTAATAAAGATAAAATAACAAAGTTGAATGCTTTTTGTTCAAAGTGTATCTAAGCAGGGAATGACACCAGAGACATGTAATTATACTAAGTATGTCTCTGATGACACAAAACTTTCATTTTTTATTTTTTTTCTTCTTTAACAATAGTTTTGTTTTATCTATTAAAAAATTATTTGCCAATATATTTAATTTCATTTTAAACAAATCTTAGTATTATGTGATAAGCATTTGTTTTTTTTTAATATTTATTATTGTACATATTAAAAAGTTATTTTATAAAAAGTTTAGTAATTTTATTAAATGTTGCCAGATGTGAAAAAGTCGATGTGAAACTTCCTGTGAACATACAAGATTTCACATTTTATTAATTTTCAGGTAATTGTGCATATCATAAAGCAATTCACACGTAGGACATATAATTAACATATTCATGATAATACAACACGGATATCTCTCAACAAACAAAAATCTTCATTATATTTATTTTGGCTGATACACGATAACCCTAAAATTTTAGAAAACAAAGTTTTGAATCTTTGTTTGTTTGTTTTTTTTTTACTGCATTTTAGGCAGCAGCTCTTTTAACTAATTTTTGTGTATAGAAGTGAAATTCCCTAATACCTATCACTTATATGCTAATAGCACGGCAATGTGCATTTTGTACATGTAAAATTATGAATTTCACGGTCCTTGATATTTGAGAACCAGTAACTTGTGACTCCTTTGGAATACACAATACCGTTAATGTATTCGTATGAAGTACATTCATTTCAGCCAAGAATTCTTCCACATCTCAAGTCATTGAAAGTTTTTTTTTTTCAAAAGATATTTTAAGGAAATAGAGGAAAATGGTTTTTATTGGGTTAAAAATCTTATGCAGATAGCTAAATGGATACTACCAGTCACTTTGGTAAAGGCAAACTACGGTAAGGTTTTTTTTATATTATATTAATTTATTTGGGGAGAGTGAATAAGTTGGGGGAGAAGGAGCCTTGAATTTGATATTGTAAAAATTGACAGCAAGTGTCTGATATTTCATTAATTTTTAAAACACTCAGTTTGCCTAGAACTGTTTTCGGTATTTATTTCGCTTCAAATGTTCTGCATTTATTCCCTTTTAAAATTGTATAAAGTGTTGCCAGTCACATGAGCTAAAAGGGTAAAATGTTAACTCAACAGAGATAATTTATGTCGGATTTGACAACTTATCTCCAAGACAAAATTGTCTATTTCTACCAGTTTGGTCTTTTTCAAATAAACTTAACCCTATGTCCTTGCTAGATCGCATTTTTTGACAATTACATCTTTGTCACGCTTTTTAATTTTTATTCTAAACGGGACGGACCGTACAGCAATTCAAGTAGTGTTTACATTAGCAACTGATGATGTACACTCCGGAAGTAATACAAATTGATAAAAGTAATAATCGCTAAGGGAGATAACAACACTTATTAAACTGGCCTATTATAAACCTACGAAAGTGGGAGGAGAAATCTAATTATCAATGCATGTTTTCAAACAAAGAGAACTCCGTAACCAAAACGAGAAACAGTTGGGACTTTTTCCTATTAATAAAGCATATATCAAAGTTTGTTCACGCCCATTTTCAGGTATATTCATACGCGGTAACGCATTTGTGTCAGCTTTTCCGACAAAGAATTTTAACCCTCCGCGTCGCCAAAATTTGTTTACGTTTTGAGAGGTCAAGTTTGATGCGAAAGTTCATAGTAATTTTATGGTGTTTAGGAATCATTTTTTGCCGAACACCTTCAGAAATATATTAAGTTTTGTGGAAAATTATCTTTACTTCTATATTTATTAAATTTGTAAGTAAATTAGGGGTTTTTCAGAGACAGGTAAAATAAACAAATTGTTTGTCTGTAAAGCGCCACCTGGCGGTAATATTTTAATCAATTATCTCCACTTGTTTCTCTGGTCATGAGAAAGGCGGTTTTAATGGGAAAATAGATACTTTGCCGTCCGGCTGGATCAAGATCGTTCCTGGTAAAATACAGTACAGCCAGAGACTTACTGCGATAAATCACTGATAGACATTAAGAATCTAACACCAGCGGAAGTGCGAGACAGGAGAATCTCGGATACCAAAGGGTAAGATTTCCAGTCTCGGAAAAAGCTTGCTAAGTCCCAAGATGATTGAAATCTTACCCGAGGGTGTCAGATTCTTCACTGGGGTTTGATTTTATTTCTCTCTGTACATGTATTCACCTAAAATAAACTAAAACCCACACAAAAATATCACCCCTTGTTTTGTCTGTTTACATTTACACAAGGAGTTATGTCCCTTTTTGTAACATCATAAAATCAGGAATGTACGATGTACATGTATACCCAAGCATGCCATATTTTGAAAGCCGATTTTTCTACATGTATTATTTTCCTGTTTATTTTTTTTTACATTAAATGATATAACAATCTTATAATACATGTACAACATGATGTACATGGATTAAATTCACTTATGATCACTAATGAGAACATATGTAGACTACAGACCCTAAATGTGCAAACGCAATATTTGCCTGTAAACTGCACATGATTTTTTTGTCTCACTCTAGTGTACATTGTAAGACAAGGAAATCTTACATTGGTAAATATAGGAACTGCTGTATCTCAAAAGTGAAAAATATCACTCTAAATTTTCAAATTACTATATTTTTTTTCCTGATTGATCTTTCCAGCTAATTTCTTTTGCATGTCAGTGGTATATCACATCACTTTAGATGCAAAAGAAATAATGTATATAGATCAAACAGGAAATAGAATATACATGTACATATTTCAATGAGCAGAGTGATACATCTATCATGGTAAGTTTCTGGATGTACTGTAATGTTTAAAGTTGGAAACATACACACACACACACAAACAATGTACAATATCGGCGATTGTGGAATCAAAGAAGGAGATACTCTCAATAGGGTCTGTAAGTCGTGTTCTACTTTCGCTTTCAAAGTCCACAACTCTAATATTTAATGCACTAATTCAATCATCTGACTTTGTCACTTCCCAGACAAACTTCACTTGACATTACTAAGGCAGAATAAAAAAAATCTGTGTTTACGGTAACCCTACCGACCCTAGATTTTTGGGGCTAAAAATGCCTACCCTAAAGTTTTTTTGGCAATTTTTAAAGAAGCACTGTTAAAGTCCAGAAGTTACTCTCTATATGTCTATGTAAAAAGTTTTGGAAAAATTTAAAAAAATGCCTACCTACCGACCCTAATTTTGAAGAGTATGTTACCGGAAACACAGATATTTTTTTTTAGACCTAAGAAAATTTGTTATTTTGTTTAATTTCAGTCAAGGTATATGTTATAAAGTGTATTATTCTCAAAGAAAAATATATTTTGGTTCAGAGAAAATGAATCCCACGCTTAATTTGATCTGTGGACCAAACATCTAACAATTTTTCATAGTACTACATGTACATCTATAGGCAATTGGTATCCGGTAACAATGTTTGCTTTTACTTATATGCTGAGAGGTCACATGACTTTCCTGAAATTCCATTACTTTTTTTACACTTGCCCGTTTCATGGACGGGAAAATATTTTTTAAAGACTCTTTGAACATGTTGAAGAGGCCGCTTTTCATACGACCGCAAAAAATTTTGAAGTTGTATAATGGTATGGCACTCTCGTTGTCGTCTGTATACACTTTTGTTTTTGATCAGTGATTTAAGTTCCAGTTAATCAATCCAGAACTTCTGAAGTTTAGAAAACTTTAGACACAGTGTTCCTTGGTGCAAGAACATAGTGCTGCACCATCAGATTTTCATAACTTGTTTCCTTTATAATTTCCGAGTTATGAGGGGGGCCAAATGGGGCCAAAATTGCAAACATGCAGATTATCTAAAAATTTTATTTGTCATCGGATTTTGATGGGATTTTGTTCTTTAGATTCCTCTTGTTGTAAATTTTCAGTATCATATATTTTATGAAAGGATATAGAGTAAATGAACATGAGACCATTACACATATGTATACTCCAACTGCAATAATTTTAATGAGCTGTATGGCCATTTTGGAAATTTATTCCTCATCAGCAGCACTAGAACCCAAACAAAGAATCCATAATTTCAAAAAAATGTCAACAAATTTGGGTAGCTCTTACCATTTCCGAGCTATAAGGCATCAAAGGTGCCAAAATTTTTTGTCAAATCCTTATTTCTCATCAGATTTTGATGGGATTTTTATGCCCCACCACGAAGTGGAAGGGGCATGTAGATTTACCCTTGTCCGTCCGTACGTCCCAATGTTAAGTTTTGCGTTTAGGTCCATAATTTGGTAACCTCTTGTAATATTTTAATAATACCACATCAGTACATGCATCTTAATAAGTAATACCAGATTCACTAACAATTAGGGATCCATGACCTACATTTCATGCTTGAATGACTTTTGTTAAATTTTGCGTTTAAGTTCATTTCTCAACAACTACACATCATACCACAATAATGTTTCATTAAATTATTTGCCTTGATGGGTACTACCAAAATCATTGACAATTGAGTGGCTTTGACCTATATTTTACGCTTGAGTGACTTTTGTTAAATTTTGCACTTAAGTGCCCTTTTCCTATTTCAGTCAGCACGCTAAAGTGCCCTTTTCAGGACTGACGCCCTGCCCCTTTTAAATCCTAGCTTCAATACTGCAAGTTTTTAGTGCATCCACATTCAGTTTAAATTACACTTGTTCAAATGTCAGTGGTCGACATGCAGCAGTTTTATCATGCTGGGCTCAGCGTAGCCCTTTATTCCCCTTTCACAGACTCAATTTTCAACACTTCCCGCTCCACACTGCACATCCTTTCCCGTTTGCACATGCACTTTTTTCCCACGATCCTGTTTTCCGGCTTGCTTAAAAAGGCTGATCTCGCTTCCATCTAGCACCATCGAGACCCACAGGAAGGACATATTTTCCTTCAAGACTCCATAAAAACATTAAATTGAACTTGCCTGGTATGGAAGTTACAGCTCCTTCTTTCCAATTGTTGCTTTTGGATGCTTTTGTTTATGCCGTCTTGTTTTTCAGAGGATTTGCAGAATTACATGAAAAATTTTTGCCTTTGTATTCATTATATGTGCATTGCAGAGAAGAGAAAAATTTACCACGAAAAAGACTACAGCATGTTCTGTCTAAAATACTGATTACATGATCAAACCTTCTGAAAAACAAGATGGTGTAAACGAAAGCATCTCTCGTGGGAACTCTGGTAAAAGTTATTTTTTTAGGATTATATCATTGTGTCCATACTCATATTATGTCCACACCCATCTTAATTTGCATTTACCATATTGGTTCAGGTGTAAAATGAACAGGGGTAAATCTGGCAGCCATTCGGCGACAATTCTTTGTTGCAATTTGGTCTGAAGCTTTCAAATGATGAATTTTTTTTTTGTGTAAGCGATTTTCAAGTTTGTCGGGCATCCACTTCCTGTTTGCCGATACTTTAGTTTTTTAACCATTAACCAAATTTTCTTCACAGATTGCTTGGCTTGTAATAGAGGGAACGATTTGAAATTTGGTCTGAAGCTTGGAAATGATGAGTTGTATTGTGTAAGCGATTTTCAAGTTTGTCATGATCAGGCATCCACTTTCTATTTGCTGATTCTTTGATTTTTTAACCATAAACCAAATTTTCGTCACAGATTGCTTGGCTTGTAATGGAGGGAATGATTTTGAAATTTGGTATGAAGCTTGGAAATGATGAATTGTATTGTGTAAGCAATTTTCAAGTTTGTCGGGCATCCACTTCCTGTTTGCCAATACTTTGATTTTTTAACTAAAACCAAATTTTTGTCACAGATTACTTGGCTTGTGATAGATGGAATGATTTGAAATTTAGTCTGAAGCTTAACTACTTCCTTTTTGTGGAAACCTTGGTTTTTAACGTATAAACCAAATATACATGTATGTACAATAAGAAAGCTAAGAAATGATATGGTTTGATAAAATTTGAAGAAATCACTGTGTTCAGCAAATTACTGTTTCGACACATTTGTGTGTTAAACATTATTTGAATCCACACTTATTTCAATTTAATTTTTGCCCAAAGTTTCAAGATCGAAATTACGTGTCTGATGGGCAAATTGGAAATCTATTTCTAAAGTTGCAGGTCCTCATTCCACATCAAACATGGTGACTATTCATATCAAATACAATGATTGGAGTATTCAAGAACTCACAATTATGTGTACTGAATACTTCAGTGCTTAATAAGGAAATTTTGCTATCCCTAATATAGATACATTTGTACATTTGTACATATATCATGACTACCTTCTTTTTATTGTAGGTTTATGGGGAACTGGAGTTGAAGCAGTTTACTATGGACATGTTTTAGGATATTATGTAGTGTAGGTATTGTAAGGCTTTGTGTACAGCTTTTATTGTGTGGATATGGTCATTAAAACTATCCTTGCACCTTAAACCAAAGGAAATGAGACTTATTACAATAACCTGTCTTCCATCTATACACTCTGACATACAATGTACCGTATATCGGGTTATTTTCGCGTCGAGCTTTGTTCGCGATTTTGGTGTAAAACAGGCCAGTGAAAATTTCGCTAAGTTTATAATTCGTGTTTTTCTACTCAATCTAATAATAATAATAATAACTAGATTTGCAATTGCAAGCAATAGCTGATGTCGCCCCTGGCAGCCAATTCGATGCTTCCATCCTGTTCACAACGTCAAAATCTACCTAGAAATCAAATTTCATTGAAATCGGACAAAGTTGAAATTTTGACGTATTTTGGCAGCCATCTTGGAAATGGCGGCCATTTTGAAAAATTTCTTCATGTAAATTCCTTCTTCTCATCTCATTGAACGTTTATGCAAAATATGAAGAAATTCTGCAAAGCAGCTCCTGAGATTGAATCCTCAAGTTTTTAACGTAAAATGGCGGCCATCTTGGAAATTGTGGCCATTTTGAAAATTTTTTCACCGTTAGGCGTAACTTCACATGGTGTTTCAACTGTGTGCCAAGTATCAAGTGATTCTGTTCAGGCATCTCTGGGAACTCGCCCGGACAAAATTTATTGGAAGTGAAATAATAAGAAAGCGTAATAACAAAGAAACGGAAAAATAACAATATGTCTCCCCGACTTCGTCTGGGGCGACATAATAACTAGTGATGATATGTTTGCATGCAAACACAAGTCACCCAAACCAGATTCCATACCCAATCCCCTTTTGAAAAATGCTGTGTTGTAAACTTATCACAAATGATTGTAATGATGTGTTTTGAAATATTTGTTTCTATTCCTTAAGTAAGAACTAGTGTCATAAACTCATTATCTTTTTGTCTATCAGTGTTAGTAGTACTTTGACTCACAGGTTAACACTTTATTATTGCATGTACTGGATTGCATCAGAAAAAAAGTTGCGTCCTAATGGTTTCAATATTGATTCATTGATGAAACCAACATTCCAAGCTTAATATGTACATTTATTGATACTTTAACGTGAAATAAAGCTTTAGGGTTGTGACCTTGACCTTTGACCTTGAGCTCATATTTAAGGTCCAGACTACCTGAACATTTTGTACGTCGAATGTCTTTTAGTATCTTCAATGGTATTTGAGCTATAAGCAAAAAACACGAAATTCGGACATCAAAATTGGTTTTCGGTCCATAAACCGAAAACGGTTGGTCCGATAATTTTGGACCCTATGTAATAAATGTAGATCTCAACAAGATACACATTTTCCCCATATCATTTAATCAGTTATCTATTATGGTTTCTGAGATAATCCAATAACTAGGTCTAGGGTCAAAGTTCAAAGTGACCAACGACCTTTGACCTTGGCATTTTTGAATGTAACACATATTACCTAAGATGAATGGAAAAGGTTTCAGGTTTCTATCTCTTACCGTTTTCGAGAAAAACCTACTTAAAAGATATGATGAAATTTTCAAGGGTCATGACTCCTGAACGATTGACCATAGAGTTTCGGTCTAAATGTAACAAATGTCGGGCATGACCTAACTAACATTTTTGTCATTTTATTGTATTAGCTATCTGTTACAGTTTCCGAGATAATCCGATAATAAGATTTGGGGTCAAAGTTCAAAGTGACCAATGATGGTGGTCACTTGGATAATTTCAATACCCAAGTGCACATCTTTGGGTGGTGATCTATCTACCTGGGAAGTTTGATTATGATTGGGCAAGTGATCTCTGAGAATTTGGTTGGACAAGATGATTTTTGAGGCAGAATAATAATAAGTCTTTTATTTTGCACTTAAAAGAATGAATATTAGGGGCATCACGAATAGATTTTGGCAGATCATTCCACAAGGATGGTCCTGAATACATGAATGATTTTTATACGACCGCAAAAATTTTTGCGGTCATATAATGGTATGGTGCTGTCGTCGTCGTCGTTGTTGTCGTTGTCGTCGTCGTCGTTGTCGTTGTCGTCGTCTGTAGACACTTTTGTTTTTGGCCAATAACTTAAGTTCCAGATGATCAATCCTTGTGAAATTTTTACACAATGTTCCTTGGCACAAAAGGAATGCTTGGGTAAGTTTTGGACATTGTGGCCCCATCCGTTTTAAAAAAAGGGGCCAAAAGGGGTTAAATTAGGTGTTTTCACATATTTGACTGTAGAATCTGTATTATTTGTTGGATTTTGATGGGGTTATTTTCAGTAAACTCCTTAGAAAATTTCCAATCTGGAGTATGCCAACGGATTTCACGTGGCATGTACCGTTCACGAGATAAATGGGGCCCAAAAGGGGCGAATTTCAAAAATTTAATTTTTTTATTTTTAGTCCGATTTTGATGCAATTTTTTTCAAAGGATTCCTTATGAAAAATTTACATAGCGCTCTACTATTAGATTTTTGGTAACTTGTTTCCTTACCCAGCTATGAGGGGCCAAAGGGGGCCAAAATCATAAATTTACAGATAACCTTAAATTTTTATTTTTCATCGGATTTCGATGGGATTTTTTTCTTTGGATTCCTCTTGATGTAAGCTTTCAGTAGTATGTCAACGGATTTGGCGTAGCTCTTACCGTTTCCGAGCTATGAGGGGCCGAAGGGGGCCAAAATCATAAATTTACAGATAACCTAAAATTTTTATTTTTCATCGGATTTTGATGGGATTTTTTTCTTTGGATTCCACTTGATGTAAGCTTTCAGTAGTATGTCAACGGATTTTGCTTAGCTCTTACTGTTTCCGTGCTATAAGGGTTCACAGGGGCCAAAACTGCAAATTTGCAGATTACCTAAAATTTTTATTTTTCATCGCATTTTGATGGTCTTTTTTCTTTGGATTCCTCTTGATATAAGCTTTCAGCAGTATGTCAATGGATTGGGCGTAGCTCTTACCGTTTCTGGGCTATAAAGGGTCAAAGAGGAATCATAAGGAGTCATAAGGGCTAATTTTTATTTTCCCTAGTTTGTGTCCAGCTAATTTCTGGGTCAATCTCCTTATTGCGTCCTTCTAATTATTGTGTCAAGCTCTTTCGTTTGTCCATACTCGCTTTAAATTACACTTTTTCAGATTTCAGTGGACGACATGCTGCGGTCGTATCATGCTGCGCTCGGCGTAGCCCTTTATTTAAATAATTCTAAATTGGGTTTTGGAAGAGAAAGACTTCCTTGTATAACACTTCGAAGAGAATATGGATTATTTTCTGAGACATATTTGAATTTATCAACAAGATAAGTTGGTGCATCATTTGGGGCCCCGCATCGAGATGCGGGTGCCCTATAGTTTTCACTTTGTCCGTCCGTCCGTCTGTCTGTCCGTCCGTCCGTCTGTCCGTCAACAATTTTTTTCGTCAAAGTTTTCCGGGCTTTCTATATAATTTGGTACGAAGGAAGTGACTGCCTATTGCGGGCCCTCCTGTGTTCAGCAGTACCTCTTGTTTTTGATACATTTGTATGCAAGTATGCATTTATGATACTTTATTCTTTGGTCAACAGTCAGCCACCCAAGCTGATTAAACAGGGGTTTTGAAGGGGCAAACGGGTCTGTGTCCAGTATTACTCTAGCAGTTCTTTTCTGCAATCTAATGCATCTGAATGGGCAGTAAAATTTACGCGGAGGCTAAAATTCGTGCATGGTTGGCTACCACGAACATAGCGAAAATTAGACACACACGAAAAAAAATCCCGATATAAGGTATTTGATATCGATGGGCAAGATTGAGCAAAATAGGTTTCAAGTATCTTTGAAGGTTCCAGAGAAGTAAAATATCAGTAGTGCTAATACCCAGTTGTCAATTGATGTTTTGATTTTTTTGTCTTTGGTGTAAGTTATTTGCTCCCTTAAGACTCATAAATATTCTGGATATTTCAATTTCACATGCAATTTGCATATCACTTGTCCAAATTGCAATGCAAAAGTGGATTTGGATATTTTGTTGGATTTCAAAATTATGAAATTAGGAAAAGTATGGAGTGTTTCCCTTTCAAACGTTTTTTTACTTACACATGCAAAGTATATATTGGTATAGAATTTAATTAGTATAATAGAAATTCTATTGGTTCCAGAGAAGTAAAATATCAGTAGTGCTAATACCCAGTTGTCAATTGATGTTTTGATTTTTTTGTCTTTGGTGTAAGTTATTTGCTCCCTTAAGACTCATAAATATTTGAATTTTGAATTCTGGATATTTCAATTTCACATGCAATTTGCATATCACTTGTCCAAATTGCAATGCAAAAGTGGATTTGGATATTTTGTTGGATTTCAAAATTATGAAATTAGGAAAAGTATGGAGTGTTTCCCTTTCAAACGTTTTTTTACTTACACATGCAAAGTATATATTGGTATAGAATTTAATTAGTATAATAGAAATTCCATTGGTATATATATGCAAATGTATTGCATGTTGGTGTATAGATATTTAAACTCGACTTCAAAGATTAAAAAGTATGTACATTGTAACTTAATAATCCAATATTGTTTTTGTTAAAAGAACATTACAGTATTTAATAGAACTGATTCATTAAATCTGTCCCCACCACCAGTTTGTGACTTTATCTTTTGTCAGCTTTTGTGTTAAAGAAAACACAATGTCATCAAATGTGGAAGGCAACAGACAAAATATTGTACACATTCATACACAATGTAGCATTATGTCATCTTGTCAACTATTGATATAGAAGCCAACAGTGAATCAGTCACAACATCACTTCATTTGATTGGTCAAGGAGATCAGGTAGGGACACACTTATGAATGATTCTAAGGTTGATCAGTGCATTGAAGTTTTTTAAAAATCAGAAGAATTTAAAAAAATTACCAATTAGAAAAAGCACAGACCGTATCTTCTGTAGATCTTTATTATATCCTCTCACCAAATGAAGTGTTGAAGATTTAGAAGTTGAGTTCTTCACCCATCATATATTTGACAATGAAGCTTAATTTAAGTTTTACATGATAAGTCTTGGCTATATATTCAGGTACTGCATTGCTAAGATTAAAGCTTAGTTGTGGTACCTGCCCAAGGTCAGTGATTCACTACGGGTACTCCAGCTTCCTCTGTCACTAAAACTGACTGCCAGGATATAGCTGAAATACTGCTGAAGTTGGGTTAAACCCCATTCACCCTTAGGTAACTGGGATATAGAAATAGGACCCAGTATTCCAGGCTGCGGTTTACAACCCCGCCAAAACTGGATGTACGTGGTTGTGTGGGATGAATAAATACACAACCCATCTTTCGGATGTGATGTAAACTCAGGTCCATTTGTTCGAAGAAATGCCACGCTTCCTGCATGTTAAAGAACCCTTGCAGCAAGCTCTTTTTTGAGTGGTCTGTAGGTGATCGGCTACAAGGCTACATTCCCCGTCCTTTCGATTTCACCCTACTTTTCCCAGTGGCAGTCAGAATTTCCTGTCCCATGACCCTTTCCATACCCCAAAGTCATTATTTATTAACAAACTTGTTCTCGTCTTGATATAGCTGAAATATTGCTTAGTAGACGTTAAACAAACCCCATTCAAACAAACAAACATAGTTGTGGCACTCCATGTCAAAATCCACAGACCTTTGTTCAGAGGCTAGAACTGATGAATTTGTAGTGAAATGCTGCTTTCTGAAACTGCATTATGACCCTCCAGATTTACATCAAGGGGTGGGAGATGGGGGAGGGAGACGACAGAGCTGACGACAGAGGTGCATACATTGAATATGTGCATATATTATGTAGAATTTAAAGCAGTGGGAGTTAAACAATTCATGTAAACAATGTAGCACATGGCATTTAATAGTGACCTACATATTGAAGGATCATTTTGACCTGATTGTTTGTGCATAGCGTTACCCAGGATTGATTGCTTGACAATTACATGGCATGTTAACAAGTATTTTATACAAACCTAATTAAATGGAAATTTTATTTTATGGAGATTTACAATTTATTTCAATTTGAAGTTGACATTTTAGATAATGTTGATAGATAATTATGATTACATATTTTAATTTTTATCTCGTTTCAGAGTTGTAGCTGTTATATGTACATTTTTTGAAGTAGTATTTGCATTAAATTATTTAGTAGCAGTATGTCAAGGGTGAGCTTTTACTGTCATTCAATTAGTATGGAATAACAAAGGAGACAATTAGAATAATTACGTACATGTTGTTTGCAAAATATACTTTTCTTGGGTTGTCAAAGGCTGACTGAAAAAATAACATGCAGTACATACTGAAAATAATGCATGTGACTATTGTCAACGATTCATAAAAACAAGTGTTAACTTAATTCGGTACAAAAGAGAAAAAAAATGTATCGTAATCACATTGGCATTGGCAGTTTTCAAGAATACAATGTAATAAATGATATTTAAATGCAAAAAATGGATTTAGAACAGGAAAATAAAAATAAATATGGAATTAAGTAGGGGCCCATTAGGTTGATTTTCTGAATAACATGAATAATACAGTGTAAATAAATGACAGATAATTTACAAATCAATACTTTTTGACTGATTTTCAAACATATCAAAATAACAAATTATGCTCTCTGTTATGACCATGATCATGATGATACATGTAATCCCGCATTCAATGTGATCTTAATAGGTACATTTATCTTTTAAAGTGCTGGGTTATAAGAAATTTTATCTCATTCTTACATGCTGTTTTTGTGATAGGTAATGTATGTAATTTAAAATGATTAAGCATGTTTATTTTCATTAAGTATGATGAAATGGTTAAGGATTTATTTAGGTGATAATGTCATGTATATTTTCTCCCTAAGGGAAGATACTAATATGCTGAATAAAATTTTTGAGGTTTTAGATTAGCACAAGTCAAGTTACAATCAAACTTGCCGTAAAGGTCATCTTTAATGAGAAGCCACCTGATTTTCAAAAGTCACCTTTTATATTTTCCTCCGTAGTATATTTCATATAAATTGAACCTCATTCAAAAAGCCACCTGTCTTAAAAGGCCAGTTTGACTGCTTCCCAAAAGTGACCTCTTAAATCAAGTTTCACTGTACCTAAATTTGTATCGGGGAAGAAAGGAAAGCGAATGGGTAAATGTCAACAACATACCAACAAATTTTTTTTAAATTAAAAAAAATACAAATATGTTGCACAATGAAACCTCTGTGAACGAAAAGTTGCATTTAAGTTTAGTTGGTGTTTGGTTTAGACGGGCTTTCATTTAAGTCATGATTTTGTTCAGACAGATTTTCTGTTTTGTCAAATGTTTGTTTAGCCAAGCTTTAACCCAATACATCTGAAACTTTGCAGTGTGTTTCTGTGAACATGTGCACCTCTGAGTTTCTGTGAACATGTGCACCTCTAAGTTTAATTGAATTTTGGATTTTTTTTCTGCAGGTACCCAGTTTGTGTTATCAACTCCTCATACAGTTTTTAGCTCACCTGGCCTAAAAAGCCATGTGAGCTTTTGCCATCACTATGTGTCGTCGTCCGTCTGTCTGTCTGTCAACAATTTCAAAAATCTTCTCCTCTGAAACCACTGGGCCAAATATGTAACCAAACTTGGCCTGAATCATCACCAGAGTATGGCTTCTCAAAATTGTGTTGGATTAGGTGGTAGGTCAAACAACATGGCTGCCATTGCTAAAAATAGAACATAGGGGTAAGTTGCAGTTTTTGGCCAATAACTCAAAAACCGTAACAGATATCAAAAATCTGACATAGGTAAAAGTGGTCAACATAGCAAGGTCTACCTGCCCTGCAATTTTGAAGAAAATCCGAAAACCGTCTTGGAGTTATTGCCCTTTTTCAGTAAAATTTTCAAAATTAGTGCATTTTTGTCTCGCCCGCGACGAAAGGCGCGGAAAGCGAGACATATGCGTACAAAGTATGACGGCGGCGGCGGCGACGGCAGCGGCGTAAACTTTCATGTTAAGTGTGTGATTAGGTCACTTTCTCAGTAACTATAAGTGGTAGGTTAATGATATTTGGTACACAGGTGGGTCTTGAGTAGTACATGACAGTCTGCTATATGGCTTTTGTCTGCGACCTCAATTTCACGGTCCAGTGAA
>MJUU01009700.1:206983-225221 GCA_002080025.1 Modiolus philippinarum
ATCTCTGGGTCATAAAAATGACAAGCTAATAATTGTAATAAAAACATGTAGATGTCAACTAAATAAACAAAAAATAAATTGTCAATACCAATTAGTGTAAAATACTGGATATACAATTGTCATATTTTAACAATAATTTCAAAACAATTTCTTAAGGTGGTACGGGGGTTTAAAATCTGTCAGATAGAATTTCCAGATATTTCCATGATTTATACTATTTTGTCAGAGCATATAAAAAATAAAATAAAAATTGGGGGTCACCGGCCATATAAGAATGAAATTTGTCATGTAAAAATCGGCTAGTTTAGTTGAAATAATAGGGGAAATTAGCAAATTTTAACAAAATTTTGATTATTTTAGTTACGTCAGATAGAATTTGCTAAAATTTGGTAAATATTTAGCTAATATACTTGCCTTCGATTTGCAAGAAAAAAAATGTTGGGGTAACCGAGCTTATTTTTTAATAAATGGCCAAAAAATAATTTTTTCCTATAATTTCAATACAAATTATCCCCCCTTAATAGAACAGGGCTTGATGAAAAGGAACAATATTCTGCATGGATACCCAATAAAAGTGGCAAATTATATCAAATTTTACTCTTATTAGACGTCCAAAAACTTTTTTGCCACAATACCTATAGTGAATTTCATTTTTTTGTCAGATGCGCAAGATTGATGCGCAATTTTAAACTCCCGTATCTTTCAAAGACATATTTTCATGAGTAATCACTTGTAATCATGATTACAACAGAGGAAAGTAATGTATTGTAATCAATTACAAATAAAAAATGCAGTAATTGTAATGTAATTGATTACATTTTCAAAGCAAAGTAATTGTAATGTATTCAATTACATTTAAAAGTAATCGACCCCATCCCTGAAATAGACGAAGGCTTTTTTTCATCCCGAGGGTCCTGAAAATAACAAGTACTCATACAGATCTTTCGAATTCCAAAATAAAAAATGGGGGGTCATGCGGCGATTCTTGGTGTAAATTGAGGCTCAAAAAGGGGTATATTCAAAATAATAAAATATTTTTGTGTCGACCAGATCCCATAAAAGGTCAAATTATCACCTCTGGGTAACATTGTTGAAATCAGATTTGCTATAAACCGAATTGTAACATGACATAGTATTTTATCTTAAAACATTTAATTTTATTATCCACCAATCGTAGGAGTTGTAGTGCTTAATACTGAATACAGCTTTGGGTTCAAAACTGGATCCCTGTTTGAAAGTCAATAATTGCGCACATGATACCTGATATGCTAATTAAAATATCTCCATTTTGACCACATTAGCTAACTTTGGTACAGGGAGATAACTGACTGATGTTTTTAGTGTTCGTCATGAACACTTTAGCTATCAGTTCAGCTTGAATTGGATAAAAATAGATGTTGCAGGGCGGGAAACTTTTAAACAGGTTAAAAGTCTACTTATAAAATTGTAAATAATACAGTAAACTTACTGAATAATCAGGTGGAACGTTACATACTATTGTCCTGAAATGGTAAAAATGTTTGAACACAGCTAAAGTGGGAATCGAGGTGCTTAAAGGCTTCAAAGTGATGGCGGATTGAAACTAAAAAGGAGGTGTCGAATAGGCTTGAGTATACAGTACGAGACGTTTACAATACACCCAAACCAATTTCAATTACTACTTCGCTGTTATTTAACTTATTGAATTTCCTGCATTGAGAAATTAAACGATTATCAAGTACATTATTAAAACGAAAATAGGGCCTATTTGTTTCACGCGTAGGAATATGAAAACAATCAGGATAATCTTCGAAGATGTCAAAATGGTTTCTCTATGAAAGTTGTTGCACATTTTAAAATTTCTCGATGTTTAGATACGTCATCTGCCAGATCTTCATGCAGTGGTGTACAAACCCGAATATAATACTCCACATGTTTAATATTGATCAGCCGCCAGAGGGTGCAGAATGTTGTTTGTTTACATTTTCGATATGTTTCGATTTGAGACAAACGGCACACATACCAGTACCTAGACGTAACTATATGTCTGTGCTGTGATTCCGCCGTAATCAGAAATGGGAGATGTTGGACTGAGTGAAGGATTCTCGTTTACTTGATTGCTTGAAGCCTTCGGTAGAAATGTCAAATTTGCACTCGATGCGCATACGTTAATTTGTGTGTGGATATAAATAACACGATGCATGTAGGTAGTTTCGTTTTCTCTGACCGGCTCATTTTACTTGTCTGAATTTTATAATTATTATTAAATTTGTCATGGATTATAATTATTATTAAATTTGTCAGTCCATGTTCAAAATTCGTCTTGCATAATAGATAATGTTCTCGAGGGGGAATTGCATTTTGAAAATGTACGTAAAGAGTGGCCCATTTTGATATCCTCTGCATCTGCATGAAAATATTTAGGTGTCAATATTCCACATTTCCTTAGAATTAAAAAGGTCGATAATTCATATCCCTAAAACAGTGCTCATAATTTACAGTGCCTGGTCATAATACAGTATGCATCAGAAATTTTCCCTGTGCATTTAATGTAGAAACAGCTGATGTTCAAAAAATTCTCAAGACTTCATTTCCAGTCCAATTTTTATGATTTATGCACGGTTTAAAAGAGTGTGACAAACAGTTTCTTCCTGTAATTTTGAAATAATTTTGTACCAAGTATTTTACTTTTTGTCAAAGTTTAAACACAGGCTGAAAATTTGGGTGATATAATTTACCAAAGATAAATAGCAAATGTTGATTTGATTTTTTTTGCATTTGTGTTTATATTATTGGGTAGTGGAAACTATCGTTCAATTGATTTTCATTAATTATAGGAAGGAACTGTACATCAAGCTCTTTTTAACAGTGCAATAATCATGAAAATACGAGAAGATATGAATTCTAGATAATTTTTCGGGCGCATCGGTCTTTTTATATGAAATGTGCGAAGAAATGTCTAGCTGCGTACTGTATTGAGGCTAGTTTAGGGGGGGTCCCAATATCCCATATCCCAGTAAGTCTGGACGAAAATATCCCTTTGAAAATTAAAGATATCCCATTAATTTTTTAAATATCCCATTTTTAATAGTTGAAATATCCCATATCCCGGTACTTTTTGTCTCAAATATCCCATATCCCATTAACAAAAGTGGTGAATATCCCATATCCCAATATACCCTAAACAAGCCTCTGTATTATGCCCACGAACTGTAGGAAGTTGTCATACTCCTAACAAATCTTGCACAATATAAGTTAAGTAAGTAAGTAAGTAAATTTTTTTTACAGTGGGAATCATTACAAACATGAGCTCTTAACCCGACTTGATATTTTAAAAACAAACAACAATAAAACAATGAGTCATGCATATAAATATTACATAGACAAACATACACCACATAACACATACCTGTCAAAGCATGCAAAAAAAAACATCTAAAGCAAAGCAGCACTAAATATATAAAGCACCATTGATAAAAAAATATACTAAAGTAGCCACAACGAAATTTGCCGCGACTTTTCTCCAAATATCTTATTGAGTAAATGTTAAAGAAGACATGGCATACACCAATGGAAAGCTAAATTTTTGCCGCTTCATGCCATGCATTACCATAATTTTACAACAAATGGTAAAAAAGTTTTCCATTACCCTCCTATGTTATTTTGACAGAAAATTTGAGTAGAAAACAGAGGGAGTAATACCTGGTTAACTGAACACCTGTATTATTGTTATAATGCCCTGGGGACTATCGATTAACCAAAACACGTGGGTCGGGAGTTAATCTCGATTGCGAAGCAAAAAATTAATTATGTAATTACTTGACAAAGTGTCAACAAAAACTTTTTACCTGTAAACAAATTTATTTTAATTAAAATAAACGGTAACTGGATATTGGTTCTTCAAATTTTATTCTCAGATTTACCTAAACATTTTTATGTAAATTAGTAAACAAATAAAATTCTGCTTTTTCATTGGCCATCCGAATACACAACAAACAAGCACCCTATATGCAAATAAGTAATCCATCGGCAATCCATTTGGTGTCTTTTCATTGGTTTGTTGGTTTGCGTAAATCATTCATCAATCACTCCCACATCGAATTTCTTTAAAATTTGAGTGGAATTAACATGAAGGTCTATGGAAAATGTTTTTATTTGAACTTTGATTATTTCGGTAAATATACCTAGAGTAGCGGCAAAAAAATAGAAAATGATACATATATGTTTTATTAGGGTCTTGTTTAAGACCAATTAGCTACAGCGATTTAAGCTGCGGCAAATTTCGTTGTGCGTACTTTAGGCATATAGCAAAAGCAACATAAAAATTAAAAGCTAGAAATAAACTGCATAGTAATAAAAAAGTGAAAGCAAAAGGGAAGCAGTTATGGGGCAGCAAGGCTTCAGTTATTGTCTACAAGAACTACATGAACATTTTTCTGAGAAACATCAAGAAGAAATATAATTTTTAAAGGTTCCAAATGATGATAACATCCTAGCCTCATTTGGTAATGAGTTGCATAGTCTTGTGATATCATATGGTATTCCTAAGATTGAAATTGGTGAATTATTCAAGGTGTCTGCAGGGTATAGAATTTTGTAAAAATTTCTTTGTAGAAACATTTTGGGGTCACCGTGCATTTAAACGCAAAAAAAAAATGAAATTAAAAATTGAAGGATTTTTACAAAGAAATGATGGGAGAAATGTTTAGATGAAAGGATAGCTTTAATAATCTGTTTGTTCCGATACTTTTTATCTGTTTTGAGATCATAATATAGTTTACATATAAAAAATAAAAATTAGGGGTCACCATTAATGTTGAAATGATAAGAGAGATAAATTGCAAAGTGTTAATTTCTTTATACTGATATCAATATAATAATATTTATTCAGGCAAGTGCATACAGTCATATCATGTACACGTAAAACAATATATAAAACACTGTTAACCAATGAATAGTTTCAAAAGTATATATGTTGTAATATTGAACACATACGATAACCAATAAGGTCCAATGGGGTCCTTGTTAATAATTACAAAAAATACCTAAAAGTCTACTCATATGTCTTATATAGGCAAATGCAAATAAACCTTAATGAACAAGTATAAAACAAAACTTCAACACATACGAACACTTTCAGCTCTTATAGAGCTTTGATTCATTAGGTCAGCCAGAAAATGTAAGGTTGCACAAGGACATATAATTAGAAGGATAAGAAACTATTTCACAATCCATGTTGCAATCTAAAATCTATAGCGAGGTGTTTGATATGCATTCACTTTTGAGCTATCTACATAAAAAGTTGTATACGAATTTTAATAAAATTATGCTTTCCAGAAAGCTGAATGATTTTTATATCCGTAGAGTAAATTTCAATACATTACAGCAAGTAGTTTCTTCAATACAAACGAATGATATTTGTAAACCAAACATTTGTGTTGATTTTTTTTGTCACTTCCGGTTTTCATTTGTAAAAATGCACCACGATTTGGAACCAAAGGCTTTGAAATTAATGTACAGAATTTCACAAATAAAATAATTTCCGAAAGATTAACATCTATTGTACTCGCAGAGCAATTTTTGTGACCATTATTATTATATTTCCGTCGTTTTAATGCTTAAAAGAGAGGGTTCCAAAGTGTCAAAATCTCATGCCTCGCGATATATTTCCAAATTATCACGAGATGCTTATCCTTCTAAATATACATCCTTGGGTTGCATGGTTGAATCAATTGCTTTCAAGGATATTCTTTAAAAATGTACTACAGCAAGGTACTCAGTCACAATTCTATATACCAGGAATATACTAGTTGATATGATAGTAAGCCTGTGACCCTGGAATTAATTCCCCTTGAACCATATAATTATATTTCCTCCTATTAAAAACTTAAACAGGAAAGTTCAGAATATTGTAGCGGGATTCTGGTTGAAAGGATCGACATGTAAATGATGTGCACAAACAGAATTCGTCAAAATTATTTCTTTTGTCTATTCACTTGTTTATTTAATTTTGAATGTCTGTGTTAATCAGTGTTGTGTCCGTCCTTAATTTCATAAGGCCAAATAAAAAAAAATGTGTGTGTTTCCGGTTACTCAACCAACCCTTATTTTCCGTCCAACCCTAGCATTTTTTTTCCATACTTCAAATGTTCTTGTGTGACCTTGATCATTCCAGCGATAGTCTTCCGTTTGGTGGGTAGCAACAGCACTCGGACATGTCTATTTCTACAACTGCTAGCATTATTCATCAGAAAATGCCCAAAGAATATTTTAAATCACAGGTTTCTGGACTCCTGTTGTCAAGTCTGCTACTTTTTTTGTCAGGTTACACTTCCTGTTTTAGAGGTATGACTAAATACCAGTAATACGGCAACGACAATGCATACAGTGCAATGGACAAAAAATATGTAGGGGAAAAAAACTTTCTGCCGACCTACCGACCCTATTTTCAAAGTCCTTGTAACTGGAAACACTTTTTTTTTTGGGCCAAGCTCAATTTAACTTCCATAATTTGTGTTTACATGTTTGTACAACTGAATTTTTGTGATTTTTGAAATGGTCTACATCGCCATGATGTCTTGATGTCTGTATGTCTTTTCATCAGTATACTTTGTTAGAAAACATCCTTCATCACATTCAGACTGTTAAGCCCTCTTATAAAAAAAAAATAGCAAATAGATAAAAATTAAAAACAAAAATCAGTTTTGTATTTACCACAAATGAAGTGGAAAGTGTATATTTTTGTGTATACAAGGGCTCATGCATGAGAAATTTTTCAAAAATGAAATCTTAAGCCTGCCAATATCTGTTTAATAAGAGGGTATGACTATTTAGTTTAAGTAGTTTTATGATACAAGTTCTAATCTATGACTGACACCCCGGACATTAAAATAATGAATTGTTATTGCTTCAAAGAAAAGTATCGCCATACTTATTTCACATTGATTGTTATATTTGCAGGTGTTATGCTAATAATTTGTGCTATTTTATATATGATAAAAACCAAAGGCAGTACAGAAGAAAATGAACTAGATAAACTTCAACAAAATGCTACTTATGATAGGTGAGTATCATAGCTTCTACAAGACAGCATAAATCAAAACAAGTTACATTGGATTGCCTGTGAAGTGTGGGATAATTGTTAATACAGATTTGTAACATACACACACACACTACCACAGTTTATATTCATACTTAAAAAACTGTCTAATAAATCAGCGTTCTTAGATACTGTTTTTATGGGCCCAAAAAACTAAATGTAGCCTTACTCAGTTTAGATGCTCAACAGACCCATCTTGATCGTGATGATTCATATTTATTATTTTTCATTGGTCTCCAGAACTATTCTGTATGATAATCTCAGCTGATTGCATGAAGGCATGTATGTGGATCTACATCTTTTGACACAATGATCCTCAGTACTAACTGACCAGTGTTTTTTTTGTGTCAAATTTGGCTCCGAATATCGGACCCATTCCCAATGCGAAAATGACTCATTTTTTCCCAAAATAATGTACAATTTTCCCAATCCTGCAGTGCAAGGGATTTGATATAAATTTAAGAAACAATACTTGAAATTGGCATTTTTATGTTCAACTCGTGTATAACAACGTGTTTGAATTACTCGCGAATTCCTGTGCATTCCGCGTATTATCCCTACGCTAAATATAGCTATAATCATAGAGATATTTTTTCTGACCAATCAAACGTCATTAATTTCGCGGTTAATATCCGGGTCTTGTTTAAAGGTCAAGATCACATGTGTCAAAACAATCATGACTCGCTGGACCAAGACATGTCTTTAGACTGTTTTTTCGTTCGGGTAGTAAACAGACAATAATTATAAAGATAAAACCGATGATAGACACTGCAGAGTCCGAGAAAGGCAAGAATTGACATTATTTATAGCGTTCCCACAATGCACGGATGTACGAGAAATAAAATGTCATTTCTTGTACATATCGAATTATCTTGCAATGATTTGGCTTTCAAGTTGTATTTTATAGATTTTCAAGAAACACCAAATATAGTGACCCTCAGTGATAAAATTTAATGTCTCTCTGAATCTAAAGACCCAAATGTTCATGAAAATACCCTGTACTCTCGAGCCTGCACCACTCTCTTTCTAAAGGAGAGAAAAGTAAGAATAATGGTAACAGGTTTATTAAAGTCCATAAAATACTTTAGCTAATGCATTTTTTTTAATTTTCCCAAATGGAGAAAGTTTCTCGTTTATTTTCCCAATTTGAAGGGACCCGGACCCAGTCCCAAAAAGGTGAGAAAAAACACTGCTGACAAACAGATGAAAATGTATTGAAACATGTTTGAATATATAAATATGGACAAAAAGGTTCTTTATAACAGCTACATAAATAAATGACCTATCAAGAGATTTATAGTCTGTAAACTACACATCACAACACAACATACATTGTATTTGTTGTAGTAAATTCTTCTTATGATTCAAATGACATATGTTATGGATGTATTCTCTGATATAACTTGTAAATTTATGTGTCTTGTAAAGCTTTTGTCAACTTTTGTCTGATAGTACTTGCAATATTTATGCCAAATAAATATGTTCCTACTTTTCAAGTAGGTAGTGCAAACAAAGTGATCTTTTCAATGTTGAACAATTGTAGTTAGTGCATAAAAATTTCCTTTAGGATTAATAATGTTCCAAAGGATCTTAATTGTGATTGAAAAGAGATAATAAAAATATCAGACAGATTTTTTTTATTTTGATATATTTTATAGGTCATAGTCCAAAAAAATTTTTAGTACAAAAAATGAAATAAAAATGATATATTACCGATCATCTTTTCCTGTTATCAGGCTTTGGAAATCAGCAGACTTGCCTACCCTTACGATTTTGGCGTAAGGCTTACTATTTTCAATGCCATCTTACGCCCTTACGATGGTTTACCATTTCCTTACAATTTGTTCAATTTGCGGTATTTCCGGAATTTTTTCAGCTCCGGTCCATTATTTCATTCAGGTTCCATGTATTATAGTTAAATTCGGCATTTCCGGTAATAAAAAGAATGTAAAAAAACGATCTTTTAAAGATAGATACTTCACCTACATGTTGAGCTGAAAAAATCTATATGTCACCGTTTGATTAAAAGAGATATTTTATATAGTTAACGAAATAGACAATATTTACTGGAAAAGGGGGATAATTCGCTGGAAAGTGTATATCAATCTATTATGAAGTCATGATGGAAAGGCCAATAAAGGAATATTCTGGCTTGAAAATCAAGTCTGTTCTGCATCCGACCCGTGTAATAGTGTCGATCTTCCTTAAAGTCAATTATTATTGTAATTATTTCTGAACCGATTGTTAACTCTTTTTATACGACCGCAAAAAATTTGAGGTCGTATAATGGTATGGTGCTGTCATCGTTGTTGGCGTTGTCGTCTGTAGACACTTTTGTTTTTGGTAAATAACTTTAGTTCTAGTTAATCAATCCTTATGAAATTTTAACACAATGTTCCTTGGCACAAAAGTAAGACTTTGACTTGTTTTGGTAATTGTTGCCCTGCCCGTTTCTAAAAAGGGGCCAAAAAGGGCCAAATTTGGTGTTTTCATATATTTGGCTGTAGAATATTTTTTTATCAGATTTTGATGGGTTTCTTTCAGTGTGCTCCTGAGGAAATTTCCAATCTGCAGTATGTAAATGGATTTCATGCTGCATGTACTGTTCTTGGATAAATGGGGCCTGAAAGGGGTGAATCTCAAAAATTTTATTATTATTATTTTTTTAGTCCGATTTTGATGCAGATTTTTGCAATGGATTCCTTATTAAAAATTAACATGGGGCTGAACCATCAGATTTTTTATAATACCTTTCTTTGCCAAGCTATAAGGGGCCAAATGGGGTCAAAATTGCAAATATAGAAATAACTTAAAAATTTTATTTGTCATCGAATTTCAATGGAATTTTTTCATTGGATTCCTCCTGAAGTAGGCTTTCAGGTGTGAGCCAACAGATTTTGCATAGCTCAGATGGTTCCAGAGCTATTAGGGATCAAAAAGTTTATTTTTATTTTCTGTAGTTTGTGTCGACCTAATTTCTGTGTTAAGCTCTTTATTGTGTCCATCTAATTACTGTGTCAAGCCTTTTACTGTGTCAACATTCAAATTAAATTACATTTGTTCAAATTTCAGTGGTCGACATGCTGCGGTTGTATTATGCTGCGCTCGGCATAGCCCTTTATTAAAATGATAAAACAAGAAGTTAGTACTAATACAGTGCCCATTCAAGTTACAAACATGTAATCAGTACAAAGTAGTCTTTCCAATGATGACTGAGAAGTTGACCAGAACAAAAGTTGCCTTCAGTTATCCTTTACTTTTTTTTGCAGATTTGATGAAGTACAAGAAGAAGATATAGAAGATACAATATTAAATCCTACAGAAGATCCTTCACCAGGAATATCTTTAGCTGATCAACAGGAAATTTTGGAATTATGATCTTCATTATAGAGCATCCTATAGCATCAATATTGTCCTTGTGCAAAATGAATTGATGACACAGATGCCGAGCAAGAATACTTAGTGCTAATACACGATACTTCCTTGGAATTGGCTTGTTAGATTTGCAATCTCATAACCATTACAAATAATATCAGTCAAGTCTTTCAGTGTGTCTGATCTATGTCTCTGTGATAATCGTAAAACTATGAAATCTCATACTTTGCATAAGGGCAGTTCCTTACTAAGTCTGTGTTTAATGAAGTCACTTCTAAAGTCTATACTGAGCATTGAATATATTCTAAGCAGATCTGTTTTTGAACTATTGGGAATACAAGTATGGAAATACTGATTGTAATGTCTGTTCAATTGTCTTTGGTGTATCTATAATTTTCCAAATGGAACTGGGAAAGTGTTTATCGATTGCCTTTTGTATCATGAATCATAAATGTTTTGCACAACAATCATGGCAACACGAAAAGATAACGTCAGTGCATCATGGTTTGAGTTTCATTTCTGATCGATATTCTGTTGTCCATGGTAATTTGTAGTCTTCCTAAGACATAATTCCTCAAACTTGACTTCATGTAACAAAGCTACATTGCAAAGTGTTCACCATTTTCATTTATATTTATTTTTACATTCACCTGTGTGACCAGTGTTTGTATGTTAGGTTTTAAAAAATGAGCAGAAAAATTGGAACACATTGTGTATTTTTGTGTTAGTATGTTTATTGTTAAATAATAAGCAGAAAAATTGGACACATTGTTTATTTTTGTGTTCATATATTAAGTGTTAAATAATGAGCAGAAAAATTGGAACACATTGTGTATTTTTGTGTAATTGTATCAATGGAATGTCAGGAATTAAATATGTGTATTCAGCCAATTTTTCCCGACCTTTAAGGAATATATATTATTATTACTGAATAAATATACAAATATTTTTACTGCAATAAATTTATTGGTCATAATAAATTGTAACTGAAAAGTACTTTTGTTTACAAATTTGTAAACATCCTAGTATGTTTGAATGAAAGTAGCGTAACAGTAAAACGATGCAATTATGAGGGGGGCCCGAGTGGCTGAGTGGTTAAGGTAGTTCTACTACCTATACAACCACTGTAGTCTATCACCACTTCGGTTTGAGTTTAAGCCCTGCTTTGTACATTGCAAAAAGGGTACACTCGACTTACAATCGTTAGTGATAAGGTATGTCAGTTACCTGCCCAAGGTCAGTGTTTCTCTCCGGGCACTCCATCTTCCTCCACCCGAAAAACTGACCGTCATGAGATAGCTCAAATACTGCTTGAAGTGACATTAAACTCAATAACAATTAATCAATTATGAGGGAACAATAATTATATTCCCTGAAGGATAATTGAAATGTATATTTTTTAAAGGTAAGGTCGATTGGCTTGAAATAAATTGCTCATAAATCAGACACTCAAGGTTGTGAAACAAAGCTAGTCTCTATTTTAGAATACATCTTAGTTATACTAATCGTTATCCTAGGAGGTTATTTCATAATAGTAATACATTAGTAAATGGTAAAAGGATGAATGTAACATTAGAAATTTTGTATGTAAAAAATGCCCATTAAAAATTTTAGTATGTCTTGCAAATGGTAATATTTTGCTGACGGTTAAATCATTTTTTGTTTACTTTTTAGTGTAAACTTGGTTTCATCACAATCAGGAAAGCTGGTATATTCAATTGGATACATCATTCAAAGGAATGCATTAATCATAGTATGTTTATATTTTAGATGACACAAATATCCGAGTCATAATTATGTGTTGTTAAGAAGTTAATAAATGTAAAATAAAGAAAAAAACCAGGTTCAGGCACAAAGATTTTGGTCTTGAAAGCAAAATAATTCATTTACATATGTGTTAAAGTCATTGATAATTATTATAACCATGACCATATACTAGTCAAAAACTACTATTTAGACCACCTTTTTCCTGCTTTTTCAGGACATAAAAGGCATTAATTCAATTTTTTAAAATTTGAAAATAGGGTATGTTTACCAACAGTATTCCAGCAAGATTTTTACATATGAAGTTGTCTTTATAAACTAGCCAATTATCCTTTGAAAATCAGGCAAATGAAATACATTTTTTTTATGATTTCAATTTTTGATTTTAGATATATAATTTAATGCTAGAATATTACACATGTACTATTGTATAGAATAGATAGTCTAAAATACAACATCTTAAATTCTATATATTAAGTTAGTATTTTGTTATTTAGAGATAGAAATTTAATCAAACATCATGTATGCATACAGCTATATTATATTGGCTAAAAGCTTGTAATCTTCTTCATAGCAAAGTATTTTTATGCCCCGCCCACGAATGTGGAAGGGGCATATAGTGTTACCCTTGTCCGTCCTTCCGTACGTCCGTACATCTGGTTAAGTTTTGCGTTAAAGTTCATTTCTCAGAAACTGTAAGAGGTAGAACAATAATAGTAGGCCATTAGGTAGATATTTGTTAGTACTACAGAGTTCACTAGGTTATTTGACTCTTTGACCTACATTTCAAGCTTGAGTGACTCTGGTTAAGTTTTGTGTTAAAGTCCATTTCTCAACAATTACACATTATAGGACAATGCTGTTTCATCAAATTAATTGCCTTGGTGAGTACTACCCAAATCATTGACAATTAATTGGCTTTGACCTATATTTTAAGCTTCAGTGACTTTGGTTAAGTTTCGCAACAATTGGATGTCCATGACCTACATTTTATGGTTGAATGACTTTGGTTAAATTTTGCATTTCATCACAATTCTGTAATAGGGAACTTATTTTATGAATGATTGACTTGGGTAAATCTGTGCGATTAATTTATTGGCGGGGCATCCGTGTCTTACAGACACATTCTCTAGTTTTATTTTACATCAGCATGTCAAAACAGTTTTTATAGAAACTACAAGACTTTACTTCATATCCCATCATAGTTTATTTACAAGAAAAATATTTGAGTTACTTGTATACTGCTATTTTGCACCTGGTCCAGACCAAGAATAGTCGGAAATTCACTTGAATCTATTTTAAACAAACTATGTTTATGCATATATACAATATAAGTATGTGGTATTTTTTATGTTATCAAAAATATTTTCAGTTTAATTTTCTCAAATGTCTTTAATTTCTGCACAGAATGTTATTTAATTGTTAGACAAAACATTGCATTTTATTTGTAAAATGAAAAGAGTTTAATGCTGCATATATTTTAATTTCATAATAATTTTATATTGATGAGGGAAAGTTTGGACAAATCTTGCTGTTTTGTCAGTCACAATGCCTTTAATTTACAATCTTTCATCCTTTTCTTTGTTTTCACAATGTACATTACAATTTACTTTTATCATAATGAGATTTACTACTTAGAATCTCCAGTTGAAACTTTTTAAAATTTATTATACTTTTTTATGCCCCCAGATCGAGGGGGGGAGGTGTCTCTGTTTGTCCCAAACTTTAACCTTGGCTATAACTTTTGAACTATGTAAGGTAGACTTTTCATACTTGACAAGTGTATAGGTCTAGCCAAGAGGAACATAATTATGCAAAAAAAAATTAGGTGAGGTCAAAGGTCAAGGTCACAGAGGTCAAAAAAGTGAAATTGGCTGTTCACAAATATTTGACCGTAGACTCCTTATTATTTATCCTATTTAGACAAGGTTTGTTTTATGTTATTGCCAATAAAATTGCGCAACTGTAATTTGCCATCAGATTTGAGGTAGAATTTACCGTTCTTGAGAAACAAGAGGCCCAAAGGGGTCAAATGAAAAAAAAAAAAGAATTTTTATATGCCCGTCTAATGACGGACGTATTATGGTATACCGATGTCCGATTGTCCGTCCGTCTGTCTGTCTGCCCGTTTCATATGTCACGCTCTAACTTGAAAACCGTTTGGCCGATTCACTTCAAACTTTGTAGAGGTGCCTCAGGATCTGTATACTTTTTCGTAAAATTTCAATTTTTCTTGCAGGAGTTATGGGACTTTATTTGTCAATTTCAATCCAATTTTTTACATGTCGCGCTCTAACTTGACAACCCTATGGCCAATTTATTCAAACTTTGTGGAGGTATTTGGTATGATGGCCTCACAATCTGTATACTTTTTCGTGAAATTTGGATTTTTCTTACAAGAGTTATGGGACTTAATTCGTCAATATTAAGGCAATTTTTGACATGTCACGCTCTAACTCAACAACCCTTCTGCCAATTCACTTCAAACTTTGTAGAGGTATTAGATATGATGGCCTCACGATATGTATACTTTTTCATGAAATTTTGATTTTTCTTACAAGAGTTATGGGTCTTTATTCGTAAATTTTAAGGCAATTTTTTACATGTTGCCCTCTAACTTGACAACCATTAGGCCAGTTCACTTCAAACTTTATAGAGGTATTGGATATGATAGCCTCACCATCTGTACACTTTTTCGTGAAATTTGGATTTTTCTTGCAAGAGTTATGGGACTTTATTCGTCAATTGTAAGGCAATTTTTTCAAGTCGACCTCTAACTTAACAACCATTTGGCCAATTCACTTCAAACTTTGTAGAGGTATTAGGTATGATGGCCTCAAGATCTGTGTACTTTTTTTGCGAAACTTTGCTTTTTCTTGAAAGAGTTATAGGACTTTATTTGTCAAATTTAAGGCAATTTTTTACATGTCGCACTCTTATGTATAAGTACTTTGAACAGTGCAGATTGATTTTTTAAAGAGATATCAAGCTCAATTAGGCAGTTATAGGTGCTTCTTATTTGAGAACCCCTTACCTAAATCACTTAAAGTTTTGAAGGGATGACGACGGGCGTATCATGTGACTTGGCGCAGCTGTTTATTAATTTTTTGTTGGATCTTCATGCAGTTTTTTTCTGCAGGTTTCTTATAGCATGTTTAAACAGATACATTTAACAATTAAAACCATTCCAATAAACAAGAGGCCCAAAGGGGCTTCATCTGTTTCAGAATAAAGGGGTTGANAAAAGGGTGAATTTTATATTTGTCTGATTTAGACAGAGTGTTTTCATTGGAACCCTTGTGAAAAGTTTTTTCTTGAAGATTATATCATTGTGTCCACACTTGTACTGTGTCTGCACCTGTATTGTGTCCACACCAACTTAATTTTGCACTTACCATATCGATTCAGGGTTCAATGAGCGGGGGGTATCTTTGGCTGCCATTCGGCGACAGCTCTTGTTTACTGTAGAATCTGGGGCATATGTAGTGTTTCACATACATATCTTGTTTTTTTATCTGAATATAATAGCCCTCCAAAAAATTACCTCCCAACATCTTTGAAGACTGTTAGTTGAAAAATTGAGATGGTTTCAATTCTCATAATTTAAATAATTAATTTTACCTCTTCAAATGTCCCATTGCATAAGATATTTAATGGAATGTCCCACTTTGTGGTCCTTATGTGGCCTGGGATGCAGGCGTTATTATCGATGTTAAACAGTAGGAAGAGGAATTTATTGTTGGATATGAGCTGTTCATTATTAGTTATATCTAAATGTTCAGATATTGTGATAAAGATAATTTGTTAGCAGTGATGTGTTTTCATTACTATAATTTTGAACATCCATATTCATTTGAAGGAAATATCCTCTACAGTTATTTCATAACCTCCTTTTGACACGCCTACATTAATATGAATGAATACTGATAACATTTTTTGCATCATAATTCCTTTTGACACACCCATATTCATTTGAATGGAATAGCATGAAAAGTCAGCCACACGCAGCCACTATTTTGAAAGCATTAAAGAATGTGTTAATACCAAAAGAAACGCATAATACATACATTTATTCAGATTATTATTTTATGCTATGGTTGAACTTTGATGGTTCGAACTGCAATAGCTTGAACACCATGGATGTTTTAAACCCTTGATAGAGTTAAAACAGATTTTGACCTAGACAGAAGTGCCAACCCTCCCGAATTCGGCGGGAGCCTACTGATTTTCAGTCCCTATTCCCGCCTTCCTGCAGTTGTACCGTTTTCTCCCTAATTTCGTTTATCGCGAATATCGTATCAATTACGTTTGTCTCACTTTTCCTTTACTGGTTCTAGAAAATAATTAATGGAACAGCATGCATATCCTCCAACGTAAATGCATATAATATTTTTGTGGGTTTTTTTTGTCATTCCAGTGGGAGGTAAAAGCTTTAGAAAATGTGGAAAAGCTATGCTTAAGACAGGAACTGCAGCGGTGCTAATTCGAAACCCTAAATGGGAAATTGCTTACCAAATATAAACTCTTATTCGTTTGAATTCCGGTGCTTGGAAACGTCGTTTAACAGTTTAAAGGGTCATTCTTTAATAAATATAGACAGGCATCGTAATTATCTTACAATTCTAGGAGTCTCCCTCCAAAGTATTGAAAACTCCCGAAAAAGTTTTCCATTTCTCCCCGTCATTATAAAATGGGGTTGGCAGCTCTGACTAGATATCTACACCCCACTAGCTGGAACTGTTTACATCAGTCCCGTTGGTGTTTGGAACAATCAAAGTTCGACTTCAAAATCTAAATATGTACAGCATACTAGCTTGAACTTTTTACATTAATCCCGTGGGTGTAAGAACCATCAAAGTTTGACTATATGTAATCAATTAATTTTTTTTATATACAGCATAAATACTTGTTGAGGGAATCTCTCCATATACACCAACATTTATCTTTATTTTATTTATTAAATCTTTTGTACTTGTTGGGACTTTTTGATTATCAATTGCTTTGTTAATGTTGTTTATTTATTTGAAAAATCATTGTGTATATTTTTATAGCTTGAGTGAAAAAAAAAATGTATGAAAATTTTAAGTGTTCAACCATTTGTCATTACTATGTATTTAATCAAACTTGGACGTATAATACCTCTGTATTATTTTGTACTTATAAGAAACATTGTATCTTTTCTGTAATACATAAATTCATATCATTGCACAAACTGATGGTTTGATACCCTGCACATTCTTAGATAATGGCCCCCTTCATTTAATAAAGCACACCTTTTTGGGATTGTCACCACTGATCAAAGGTATGTCAATCAGTTAAAATGTTTCTATATTAAATCAATATGAGGTTCAATAGAGCACAAAGAGTGATCTTGAACTCAGCATTGCTCAATACATTTATTTTTTTTCCCATAAACTGTTATCTTAATCTATGAAAGTACTATAGGTACCATAAATGTATATTATTGACGCTCCCCTTTAAATTATCAACATTATAGTGGATAGAATACAGAGAAAATATGCTTTTAATCTCACTAAAATTAGGCGACTAGGGGTCAAGTTTTACCCGTTTCCTGTCATCCGTCTGACTGTATGTACATCGTTTGGCAAAATTTCTGCAAAGATTTCTCTGTGTATGTAGTAATATATTGATATTTGGTCTGAAGCATCAGTGCCTTGTACTTTGCTTTACCTTTATAGTTCGTCATTCATCTACTGTTTGCTTTTACATTGATATTTCAGACCAGTTTTTGATAAAATTAAGATTCTTTGGCTTGTGTACGAAGTAATTTGTATTTTTTGACTGGAACCTTTAGAACTGTGGGTAGTAACATACCTCAATGTTACAGGTCTTTCACTCATCTTCTTCCTGTTTTGTGGAATAAAATATCTGGCTGGGGCATCAGTATCTCATGGAATCTTATATATAGAGGCAATTAAAAAAAAGTGTTTTTATATATTATAGCAAATCTTTTGAGTTAGTTAAGCCTCCTTTCATCACATATCACAAGTCATCAGGTAA
>MJUU01009700.1:233553-250563 GCA_002080025.1 Modiolus philippinarum
TTTTCATCTTCTCCTCTGAAACCACTGAAGCAAATTCAACCAAACTTTACAGGAATGATGTACTAAAGGTCCTTTACAAAGATTGCTCATTTCGTCCCGATCCCCAAAAAAACATGGTACAAGCGCAGAACTTAGGTTTAACATTGGACCCTATGAGAAAAATCACATTTTCATCTTCTCCTCTGAAACCACTGAAGCAAATTCATCCCAACTTTACAGGAATGATGTACTAAAGGTCCTTGACAAAGAATACTCATTTTGTTCCGATCTGATAAAAAACATGGCCGCCAGCGCAGATGTTAGTTTAACATTGGACCCTATGGGAAAATCACATTTTCATCTTCTCCTCTGAAACCACTGAAGCAAAGTCAACCAAACTTTACAGGAATGATGTACTAAAGGTCCTTTACAAAGATTGCTCTTTTCGTTCCAATCTGATAAAAGACATGGCCGCCAGCGCGGAACTGAGGTTGTAGAAAGCTTTCTAAAACATGTCTTTACTATTCTAACGTTACTAGCGATCTAAGGCGCCCATACATTCTATATGTTAACGTCACAAGTAATTACGTTACTGGCGGGAAAAGAAACATAACGTTACTGAGTAAATTCCTGACATTCTGGGGGCCTGCAAAAGTACATATACTAATTACAATAAATAGAATCGTTAAAATTACTGTCTCTATTAAGAAAATAATAAATAAAACACTTCTACGGGCAAGTACAGTCAGATTTATGATAACTGAAAAACGAAATTAATTATGTTGTCCATGATCGTATTTTGTCTATTGCATTTTTAGCGGCACACTCTTCTCGATGGTCCGGGTTGATCATCTTCGTAGTCCTCACTCTGGTTGAAACTATCATTCGCCGCCATGTCTTTGACCTCTAACGGGTAAAGCTTGCTGATCGGACGTGATGTGCAACCACTCTTTGTTCGAATTATTGCGGACCGAACTAATCCATCACCACCACGGGTTAATCGTTCAATTATAGCGATGTTCCATTGGTTTCTCGGTTTTTCATCATGTACTTGTACTACATCTCCTATTTTGATTGTAACTTTATCCTTCCCGGGTCTTTGATGGAATTCTCTAAGAGATGTCAAATACTCGTGTCTCCATCGATTCCAAAACTGATCTATTAGCGTTGATAGTCTCACAGATTGTTTCGTGATATCCGATCTTTTCACTGTACATGAATCAAACGTCACTTTGTCACTATCCAGATATGGTAACGGTGATATCATTCGACCATATAACAAATGTGATGGTGTTAGCGGCACACTTTCTCCTGAATCAGTTGAAACGTAGGTCAGAGGTCTATTGTTCAATATAGATTCGATTTCGGCGGTCACAGTTTGTAGTGTCTCCAAATCTATAAGGGATCCTCCCAATATCTTCTTCAAGCTGGTTTTAGTGAGACCGATGAGTCTCTCCAACCAACCCCCAAACCACGGTGCACGTTTCGGATTGAATCTCCATTCAATACCTTGCGATGTTAGTGTACTTTGAACTTCTTGTGAAGTAAATAGTCTCTTTAGTTCCTCCGACGGGAGTGAACTGACTACTTACAGATTCAAATCTGTATTGTTCGGAGCGAATCCATGTCAACTCGTACCTTTGCCAACTCATACCCAACCAACTCGTACCCAATTTTCACCAACTCGTACCCTCATATTGAAATGTTTTCAACGATGGAGATCAGTTTAAGGAATTATGTGCATCTTTATTGATACTAAAATTTTGATTGTATTCGCTGTGTTTATCTTATATACGTCCACGGGCAAGTACTGCATGATGTAATATTAATAGCGGTGTGTAGAGCCTCTTAGTGCAAGTAAAACTAAGGACGTGCTATATGCACAAAGGAGGTTGAGTATGAATTGCCATATAAAAATATATCTTTTCAATTTTGGCTAGAATTTTTAAGTTATCAGCAGTTTTGTAGGGGTCGCATTACTTTTCCGGAATTTTTTCAAATGTTAGTTATTACTTTTCCGCAAATTAAAAGTTACCGTTTCCGGAATTTTCATGTATTACGTTTCCGAAAATTTACGTGGTTCATAAGGTAGCTTTCATAAATATTTAAATAGGTTTTATAATGGCCAAAAAAGATATTCGACACAAAATTATCGTCAATATTCTGCAGCAATGTACTGGTGGATCCATAATATTTGGATTAGCTTTGGTAAGACTTCTCTTCATTGTTTGATTAAATGATAAATCCAGTAAAAAATGAATGTATAAAAGGCACATAAAGGTCAAAGATGCTCAACTTTTTAACCAACCAAATGAATTTTTGAAAAAATGTATCAAAACAATAATCATTTGTTGGCTATTTTGGTTCGTATTACTCTTAAAGGGAAAATTCACAAAATTTTGAATAAGACCTAAATTTACTCTAAGTAATATTGTGAACATGTTGACTAAGTTTTAAGTAAAAATTCGCATTGGTATAGGAGAAAACCGATATTTATTATTCATTTCTTGTACAATTTTTAGCTGGGTGACGTCACCTGGCTAGATCTTGGTCATTTTAAAATCCAATCATACCACTGTTGTTATCGTTATTTAAAGCGTTCAAGTGAGATCGTGAAATAACTAATTACTGTAGAAAAACACGGACAAGCGTGTTACCTTTTTGTCTAAATCTTATTTTTTCTTTCAGCATAACTTCTTCGTCAATTCCAAATTAAATACCAAATTTACTGTGAAATAAAATTTGCTGCTGATGTTTTAAATCGATGCAAAAAGATTACAGAAAAAGTAGTTCAAAATAACAACAAACATTTACTCTCTATTATTATCCTCAAAACAATCTAGGAAGTAACAAATATGTGCACACACATACGCGCGAGGTCCTGCGTTCCAGTGATTTTGTAGTGATGTAATCATCAGAGGTTAATTAACAACCAAATATACAGAATCAACGTACCTTGTCAAATTTTACCTGTACCATGCCCTAAAGGTAAATATGGCATGTGCTGCACTAATTACAGGTAGAAAAGGCACACTCCTGTTTATGAAAAAATCGCTTATAACACCATAAAAAATCTAATTTGAATTACTTCACCGGTATTAAATAAATGACGGATACTAGATAAAATTTAAAAGACAGATGCAGTTCGGTCAGATTTATACGTTTCTGCGAGGGTCGCACATTGTAAAAAAGTTCCATTCACCCTCAAAACTGGAGGATCTAAAGAGGTTGAAATGCTTTTATTTCGTGCAGAAATTTGACAAAAATGACAAATTAGCCTAGACCTTTTTTTTTTTTCATGACCCCCTTTCAGTAGCTGAATCCGTCAGGGACAATTGTAATCATCATATTAGTCCCACTGAGCTTATGTATATAAACATTAACGTAATAAGAGGCTGATTTTCGTAATGTCTTCAACATTTTACAATACAAGTGATTCAAATGCTTATGTGTCATGGGTTCAAGTTGTCTGAAAAAATGATAAACTTATAACTTCGTTTATACAGTTGTCTTATACTGTAAACCACAGAGATTAGGCTGTGTTCAGTATAAGAAAGTTAGTATTTGAACGTTTATATGCAGTTTTACGACACTTTTTATTGCACTTTATAATCTTATTTCAATGCCATATATGCATGGGCTTTATGTGAGTCGAGCACAATACCAAGACCCTGAGCATGCGAAGTTGATGAAATTAACTTTTATACTATGATCGAGTTTATGCACTTTTAGATTGTTTTATTATTGAAATTGACTCTTATGATTTTATACATCTGTGTGATCCAACGATTCAGCATATGCTATCCTAAAACTTTACGTGCATAAATAAAATGTCCCCTAGCTTAGAACACTACATCAGATTTGGCTTGCACGTTGTATTTTTTTATATATATTATGCACCAATTTTAAAACAAGCCGTCTCCTGCCGCCGACAATATAGCATGACATACCAACGTAGATCTAATGTAAATACAACTGCAATCGGTTTCCAGAAAAAAAAAACAAGATAGAAGTTTCTACCCCGAGTTTCTACTGTTTGTATGTATAACTATAGGTACGCGAATAATAACTCTAAGGTGTGTGTCTCATACCGATTCATGCATAAGGTGCGGAGTTGATTTTGTACACAGCAGGTGGTATCACAGGGGAAATATACTCCGAGGTCGTCATTTTTCCAGGTAAGATCGAGTGATTTATACAGGTAGAAGTGGTCGGAGGTGTGTTACACCTGTCATCTCAACAAGCACTTAATACACAGGGGACTACACAATATGCTGTGTACACGTCTGTAACTATGAGTACTTCATGTATAATGAATCCTAAGTTCTACAATGTTTTCTTGTGAACACGAGAACTTCGTAAAACTTCTGGATATATTATCAATTTAATGGTATATTTTTAACAAATGGTTTCAAATTTTCAGTTCTTTATTAAATAAATTATAAATCGTTGAATTTAGTGAAAGAAATTACTTTGTATTTGGACAGATCAGAGATATGTACTTTCTGTTTTGACACAGGCTTATCGAGTTTTGGTATTTTGTGGTCTTTAGGTATCACGTGACTTTTTAAAGTGACAAGACGACAATATGGCGGTTGATACATCGGGATCTGCTTACAATTAATTCAGTCTTGTACAGTTATGAAAGACAATTGAACAGTAATACATATGTTTATGTGCTAACTAAGATATGAAGAATAAAATATTGAATTTTTATTTTTTTGCGAATTTTCCCTTTAACATTGGACCCTATGGGAAAAATCAGATTTTCATCTTCTTCCCTGAAACCACTGAAGCAAATTCAACCAAACTTTACATGAATGGCACAAAAGGAAGGTGTGGATGGATTTTGGTCATTATTGCCCCTCCCGTTTTTAAAATAGGGGCCAAAAAGGGCAAAATTGGGTGTTTTCACCTATTTAGTTGTAGAATTTTTANTCTAATTATTGTGTCAAGCTCTTTCGTTTGTCCATACTCGCTTTAAATTACACTTTTTCAAATTTCAGTGGACGACATGCTGCGGTCGTATCATGCTGCGCTCGGCGTAGCCCTTTATTATTAATTATATTAATTATTATTATTATTATTAATTATAGGGATCACTATCCGTCGTCTTGCGTCCGTCCGTCCATGTGTCTGTCTGTCTGTCTGTGTCTGTCTGTCTGTCTGTCTGTCCGTCTGTCTGTCTGTCTGTCTGTATGGCTCTAAAATGTTTACATTATCCGCATCTCCTCCTAAATGGCTTGGTTCTTTCCAACGAAACTTGCAGGAATGCTTCAGTATATATTGTAGATGTGCACCATGTAATTTGTTTTTCTTTATTTCTGTTTTTCCAGATTTTTAAGCTTTTTTCGACTTTGTCATCTTAGCTTATTGGCGTCATAGGGTATACCTCCATTATCTGCAACTCCTCCTAGACAGCTCCGTACTTTCCAACGAAACTTGCAAAAACTTTAACACTGAGCATATCTTTTGAATTGTAGGTGATAGGGCTTTCATAGTTTGCATGTGTATTCCTTGTGGAGAGACCTTTCAGTTGGTACTGGGACTAATATATATTAGTCCCAGGTTGGTACCAGAATATTTGACGTCATGACCTTGACCTTGGCATGTGGCTGTCTGGTAAAATTTCACCAGAAAAATGAAATTATATTTTGTTTAATTTTATATATACAGAAATTAAACTCATTTATGATGAAATGTGCTTGATATCTATATATTTTTTATGTAAAAAAGATTTTTTTAAATCAATCAGCATATTTTCTTCATTTATTCACTTTCGTTTTACAGGTATTTATATATGATGAGGAATGTTACTAAGAAAATATCTATGATTTCATTTCTTCTCTTCTTTGTATTCCTCCAGTTTTGGGGAACCAGTATTGATGATTCCTGGTGTTATCAAAGTACTGATAACACTGATACTAGTAGACAGAACACAATGAGTTGACTATAAATGTTCCAAAAAAAGGGGGGGGGTGAAAATTGTTTTCTAAATAATGCTTGGATAATGATTGGAGGGGTTCATTTGGGTGACTTCTGTGCTTGCATCCAATTGCAATCATCATTTGATGTGATTAAACTTTTCAGTTGATACCAGAATTTATTTCTACAGATTATTTTGTCAGAAGGACATTCATTGTTCAAAGTTGCTAAATGTTTCTTCTTTACTTCTACTCGGGGGCATAAGTGTTTCACAAAACACATCTTGATGATAATTTGTTACCTTTCCGAGTTATGAGTGGCCAAAACGGGGAAAAAATTGCAAACATGCAAATTACATAAAATTTTTATTTTCCATCGGATTTCAATGGGATTTTTTTCTTTTGATTGGTCATGATATAAGCTTTAAGTAGTATGTGGACTAGATTTTGTGTAGCTCCTACCGTTTCCGAGTTACAAGGGGTCAAAGGGGCCAAAATTGCAATTTCTCTAAATATGTGAAATCTTTATTTTTCATCGGATTTTGATGAGATTTTTTCTTTGGATTCCTCTTGATTTAAGCTTTCAGTTATATGTCAACGGATTTCGCGTAGCTTTTACCATTTCTGAGCTACAAGGGGCCAAAGGGGGCAAAATTGCAATTTTTCAAAATATGTGAAATCTTTATTTTTCATCGGATTACGATGGGATTTTTTTCTTAAGATTCTTCATGGTATAAGCTTTCAAAGTAATGCCAGCAGATTATGAGTAACTTCTACCGTTTCCGAGCTACAAGGGGTGAAAGGGGCCAAAATTGCATTTTTTTCGATATATTAGAAATTTTTATTTTTTATCATAGTTCTTTATTGTGTCCATTTAATTACTGTATCAAGCTCTTTACTGTGTCCTCATTCGTTTTGAATTACACTCATTCAAGTTTCAGTGTTTGACATGCTGCGGTCGTATCGTGCTGTGCTCGGCGTAGCCCTTTATTATTTTTATCAGTTCTGGTATTTTTTAACATTTGCGTAAAAAACTGTTTGCGAGTAATGCCATATTTTGAAATCAAATGTCCATATCTTCTATAGAACCTCTCAAATGTGTTTCACAATTTATGAAATCTGCAACCTTTTTTGTGAAAGTAAGGTTACGTTCATTGAAATCAACTTACGTCAGTCGTACCAGCTGAGATACTATACAACCCGTAGGATGCAGCTAGAGGAACGTCGCCGACAATAAACGGGGAATTAGTTATAGTGAAATCAAAACATCCCTTCTAAATTCTAGTTTTTATTTTTCCAGAGTCATTGATGATAGTAAGATCCAGAAAAAGGGCAGTATTAAGAATCATTGCTAGCTTCATTTAGTTTCAGTTCTTGTGGGTAAATGGTGAATCAATATACCCACTGTTATCATTGAAAATAGAATAAAGCTAATCACAGTTGTTTCGTTTCCCATTTTGATTTTTTTTTCATGAAGCCGTTTTCCTAACACAGAAAAAGATCAACAATGAGAGGTGCATACCAATGACCTTTTGGTAAACAAATATGCCAAAAACGAACAAAATGTCCAGCAAAAGATTGAGTGCCTTAATAATATCACATGTGCAGGAAAAGTTTTTTGTAAGTAATATTAGAGAAGAATCCTTACTTTTTTGCACACCTGGCCTTAAAGGCCATGTGAGCTTTTGCATTACTGTCCGTCCTTCGTCCGTCCGTCAACAATTTCAAAAATCTTCTCTGAAAGCACTGGGCCAAATGTAACCAAACTTTGCCTGAATCATCCCCAGGGTACGGCTTCTCATACTGTTGTGGGATTTTTCCACCGGCCAATCAACATGGCCGCAAAAAATAGAAAATAGGGGTAAATTACAGTCTTGCGCCAAAAACCGTTACAGATATCAAAAATCTCAAATGGGGATAACATTATTTAGAATGGCCAGATCTCCCTGCAATATTGAAGGAAATCCAAAAACCCATGTAGGAGTTATTGCCCTTTTTTACTGAATTTTCAAAATTTTCATCTTTTTTAGTCTTTTAATTCGAAAACTATAAATGATAGAGGTCAAGCGTAATATGATAAAATGTTTGCCATGACAAGATCTACCTACCCTTTAATTTTGAAAGAAATTCCGAAACCCATGTAAGAGTTATAGCCCTTTAATGATGAAAATTTTACAATTTTTACTATTTTCGTCATTTATTTCCAAAACTATATATGATAGAGATTAAAAGTATATTGAAAAAATGTTTGCCATGACATGATATACCTACTCTTCAATTTTGAAAGAAATTTCGAAGCCAATATAAGAGTTACTGCCCTTTAATTTCGTCATTTTGTTTTTTTTTCTTGAGCGGTTCCCTGGTGAATTGTGGCATGTGATTGTAATGTTCGGCCATTAAAGGTGTTTTCTGTTATCTTTCCTTCATTAATTATAGTCATTATAAAACATAAATTTGACATTTTTTTTGTCATTTATTTCCGAAACTATAAATGATAGAGGTTCGAAGATATTTGATGAAATGTTTGCCATGACAAGATCTACCTATCCTACAATTTTGAAAGAAATTCCGAAACCCTTGTAAGAGTTATTGCCCTCCATTGAAAATTTTACATGTTTACTCTTTTCGTCATTTATTTCTAAAACTATAAATGTATCTTAACAAAATGTTTGCCATGACAAGATCTACCTACTCTTCAATTTTGAAGAATTTTAAAACCAATGTAAGAGTTATTGCCCTTTAATTTCAAAAATTTTACAATTTGTACGTTTTTCGTTATTTATTTCCGTTACTATAAATGATACAGGTTCGAAGTAATTTGATGAAAAGTTTCCCATGAAAAGATCTACCTATCCTTCAATTTTGAAAGAAATTCCGAAACCAATTTAAGTGTTATTGCCCTTTAATTTAATAAATTTTACAATTTTTATGTTTTTGTCATTTATTTCCGATACTATAAATGAAAGAGGTTCGAAGTAAATTGATAAAAGAGGTCAAATGTAAATTGATAAAGTATTTGCCATGACAAAATTTACCTACCCTTCAATTTTGAAAGAAATTCCGAAATACATGTAGAGTTATTACCCTTTAATCACAAAAATTTTACAATTTTTTTTTCGTCTTTTAGTTCCGAAACGAAATATGAAGTAAATTGATAAAAGAGGTCAAACGTAAATTGATGATTTTTTTTCCATTACAAGATCCACATATCCATCGATTTTGAAAGAAATTTCGAAACCCATGTAAGAGTTATTGCCCTTTAATCACATAAATTTTACAATTTGTTTTTCGTCATTTAGTTCCAAAACTATAAATGAAAGAGGTTCGAAGTAAAATGATAAAATGTTTTCCATGTCAAGATCTACTTACCCTTCAACTTTGGAAGAAATTCCGAAACCCATGTAGAGTTATTGTCTTTTGATTTCATAAATTTTACAATTTTTATGTTTTTGTCATCTACATGTAGTTCCTAAACTATACCGGTAAATGATAGAGCTTCGAAGTAAATTGGTAAAAGAGCCCATGTGTAAGTTGATAAGATATTTGCAATGACAAGATCTACCTTCCCTTCAATTTTGAAAGAAATTCCGAGACAGTTGCAATTTTTGTCCCCAGCCGCAAAGCGAAGCGGGGACATAGAAATGCCAGGAGTCCGTCCGTCCATGCGTCCCTGTGTCCGTCCATCCGTGTTTCGCCCGTTCGTCACACTTTCTTGTAAGCGCTCTCATGCCTTCAAATTTGGACGGATTTGCATGAAATTTATACCAAATGTTTATATCTCTAATACCTTGGTTAAGTTCAAAAATCAGCCTCAGTCGATACTTTTCGACGGAGTTACGGGACTTTGACCAAAAAAAAAACGACACCGTTTTAGCTAAAAATTGACCTTGTAAGCGCTCTCATGCCTGCAAGTTTCGAGGGATTTTCATGAAATTTATACCAAATGTTTATATCACTAATACCTTTGTCAAGTTATAAAATCAGCCTCAGTCGATAGTTTTTGACGGAGTTATGGGACTTTGACCAAAATAACGACACCGTTAAGCCAAAAATTGACCTTGTAAGCGCTCTCATGCGTACAAATTTTGACGGATTCTCATGAAATTTATACTAAATGTTTATATGACTTAAACCTTGGTAAAGTTCGAAAATCAGCCTCAATCAATACTTTTTGACAAAGTTATGGGACTTTGACCAAAAAACGACGCCGTTTTAGCCAAAAATTGACCTTGTAAGCGCTCTCATGCCTACAAATTTTGACAGATTTTCATGAAAATTATTCCAAATGTTTATACCACTAATATCTTGATCTAGTTCGAAAATCAGCCTCGGTCGATACTTTTGGACGGAGTTGTGGGACTTTGACCAAAATTTTTACAGATTTTCATGAAATTTATACCAAATGTTTATATCACTAGTAACACCAATATCGTGCGTAACGTCATTGTACTTTTACTCTTCTTACATATGTAGCTGTTTTTTGTTTTTAAAACACTGATTAACAAGTATTTTTCTCTAAACAAAAAAAACTGTTTCCTCATGCTTTGTAGACTTGCGCAAAGCCTTTGACTCTGTATGGAGAAATGCATTATTTTATAAGCTGCTATCAAATGGAAATGGCAAAAAGATGTTCAATATAATCAAAGATATGTACAGCAATACTTATTCTGCAATAAAAGTAGATGGTAGTTACTCAAAGTATTTTAATATTGACAGAGGAGTCAGACAAGGGGATTCTCTGAGTTCTGGTCTTTTTAATATTTTTATAAATGAAATGCCTGAAATATTTCTTCAGGAAAACAGTTTTCCTTTAACATTAGAAACATCAAAAATTGGAAGTTTGTTATTTGCAGATGACTTAGTTTTACTTTCTGAAACTAAAGAAGGTCTTCAAAATAGCCTTAATAAATTGTCAGAATACTGCGACAAATGGCAACTGGGTGTAAATTGTAAAAAAAAACAAAAACTATGGTACTAAGCCCAATTAGAATAAAAGAAAATGTTACATTTACATATAAAAATGAAACTATTGAATCTGTTGGTGAATTTAAATTTTTAGGCAATTGTATATCTAAAAATGGAAACTTGATTGAAAGCACAAAAAGCAATGTATTCTATTAGAAGTTATACAAGTAATATCGATCAAATGCCAGCTAACTTAGCCTGCCATCTTTTTGATTCTATTGTTCGTCCAATTTTAACGTTCAATAGTGAAGTTTGGTATATGGATATCTACCGTACTTATTACAATTCGGACCGTCGAGCAAAATTAAAAAATAAAAAAACTGAATATTTTCACTTCATAGACCGATCAACTGTTGATGGAGTTCATACAAAATTTTGTAAATCTACACTTGGTGTAAAAAAATGTGCAAGTAATGTAGCCACAAGAGCAGAACTTGGTAAACATCCAATAGACTGTTTTATAAAAATTCAATCACTACTGTATAAAAACAGAATATTTGATAAAGAAACAAATCCAATTCTCAAAGAGTGTTATAATGTATCAAAAATGTTGAATTCTAAGGGTATTTATTCATGGTATACATATATAAACCACATAAGAGAAGAACTAAATTTGAACAAGGTGAATAATTGTGAAAATGTTTATTTAAAATCTAGTATTAGAACTGATAAATTGTATTTTAAAAAGGAGACTAGCAATTTCTTTAATAAACAATACGAAGAAAAAAATCGCTAATTTACAAGAAAATAGTAAACTTCAACTATTTAAAACAATTAAAAATGATTATAACTTTGAACAATACTTATATTGTTTAAACCCTGAAATTAGAAGATTAATCTGTAAATTTAGAATTAGCGACCATATATTAGAAATCGAATCTGGAAGATATAAGAAAATTCCAAGAGAACTGCGTCTTGTAATTTTTGTAACAAAATTGAAGATGAGGCACATTTCATTTTAGAATGCACGATAAACCAAACTATAAGACCTCAGTTCTTATCAAACTTTATTTTTGAAAATGATGAGACTCCAACCTCAAAACTCCAAAAAATATTAAACCCCAATACAAAAGAACAAGTAAAATTGCTAGGCTCCTTTTTAAAACAGTCAATTGCACTGAGGACAGGGGGTAGTTAATTTTGTTTGTTCAGGTGTTGATGTGTTATGTAATTTTGTAGCCATTAGCCCTTAATTGGGCACAAAGTTGCTTTAATAAAAATTGAAAAAAAATGAATTGAATTTATGCCACATGTATATCCTGTAATTATTCCCCGTAAGGGACCATTTGGAACAATAAATATTCTCCTTCTTCTTATTCTTATTTTGAACTTTTTTTCTTTTTTTTTTAAATTGAATATTTTTCTTTTAAACAGATTATTGGACAAGAAGAGGAAATATAATTCAATAGCATTCGAAGGTAAATGTCTTATTTTCAAATCAAATGCCAATGAATAGTTACATCAAAGAGCGAATAATAACTCACTACCATGACTTTCTTAGAAGAAGGGGAAATTTCCATGGCATCTATACTAACATTTCTAGAAAATTAGCTACCGAAGAACACGAAGTTATAGATAGGCGCTTTGTTCGAAACACTGTACTTACTTATAATGCCTGTGGAAAAGTGTATCGTGATCGCAAAGGGTTAGGTAGACCTAATAGATTAAGAAACAATAGACACATTCGTGATATAATCGAAGATTCTTTGAGACAGAATGACGAAATTACAGCAAAAGATATAAAATATAGACTTGAAAGAAGGGGATTTAGTTTAAGTATTGCTACCATAAACCGAATCAAGAAAGACTTAGGCTGGACACTCAAAGGAACAAGATATTGCCAACTAATTAGGAATGCTAATAAGCCTAAAAGGGTACAGTGGGTAGCAGAAAATATAAATGATACATTCAACGATGTTATTTGGACAGATGAAACGTCCGTATAGTAAAAGATCATATAGAAAAAAAGGGGTTCCTGTAAAACGAAAACCGAAACCTAAATATCCCCTTAAGCTTCATGTGTGGGCGGGGATAGGTCGGAGAGGCAGTACAAACGTGTGTATCTTTAAAGGGATTATGGATGCGCCACTCTATATACGTATTCTTGAAAACACACTTCTCCCATTTATCAGAGAACAATACCCACAGAACCATCGCTTCATGCAGGACAACGATCCGAAACATAGGTCTAATAGAGCCAAGACGTTTCTAGAAGACAATAACATCAACTGGTGGAAAACACCCCCAGGTAAAAGATAGAAACATGTTATTTTACTAGTTCTATCTATCAATAAACGTTTACATGCCATGCATAGCGGGCAATATCTTTGGCATTTCCACACACTAGCGTCCACTTTCATGTGTAGGGTCAAATGATTACCATTCGTCCTTTATGAATAAACACAATGTTTGTATATACGGAGACAATTGCCATGATGAATTGACAGCTCTCGGGCAATTAACATTGCCTGCAACAATGATAATGCCCTAAATTAATTTTCATTTTCCATTTTATATTTATTTTTTATTTCATTTGCAGACAAAACTCATTAGAGTAATATCATAACAACAAAATTTGCTTTAACAGCAAGAACCTCCTTCCTTCCCTACAAAACCTTGACAAATAGCATACATAAATAAGGGATTTGTCATAGCTCCATCTGTTTATCGCAAAACGGTATCTTTCTAAAAATGTTTTCCAATCGGAAATGTTGATAATATGTTTTCTTCGCAATGTGGGTGTTTGATTTGTCATTCCGCTGCTTCGAAAGTCAGTGAATGTTTTCGGCCCTCGATTTATGCATGATATTTGTCAAGAGTTTATGGGGAGTGTACAAAGACCGCAAACAATCAGTTTCTCCTAAATTCTGTAACAAGAATATGAAAATGGTGATTTTAGCAAGAAAGGCATTTTTGCTCTAAAGGAGATGATAAAAAGTTGAATTTAGGTCACTTTCACAAGTCAAGCGTTTTCGGTCCGCATACCTTCCCCACAAACCATTGACAACTTATTTATGAAGTTTCATGTCTAAACACAAATGCGGCGAATCAAAATGTTACCACGTAACGAGTTACTAGTAATATGCAAAAAAGCAAAATAACGTATATTGATACACGAAATAATGTGTTATATTATAAACTTAAAAATTGCCCCATGTACTCTCCACTGGTTTTTGCTTCTTGCAACTTCATCATCAGTGTGCACTGTGAGACAAATTGTTATCTTTTCCCGCGGTTTACGTTGAAGGAAGTTATTTTTAGCCACTGTATACAATAATGATTCGTCTGCACACACGGTCTGTTTTGTGTGTATTAGGTGTAGAGGAAAATGCATTGTATATGCAGTATAAAAAATATATTCATTAAAAATTTGATGTATTTGTGAACAAAAATGATTTTTGCATTTATAACAATTGTTTGTTTATCCAAATGTGAAGCTTCAAACAGTAATAATTGATATTTTCAAGTATATTATACACAAAAAACCGTGGGAAAATATGGGAGTCTCCTCATTAATATTTGATCTCTAGTTGCTTCAGAACCAATGAGATTTTACTATGTAGTGAAAAATGTGTAAAAATGATCTTTGAACGGAAATGTCAAGCCAAATTTGGAATATGAAGCCCCTCCTATTCTTTTTCAGCATCCTATCTCAGTACTGCAATTCAATAAAAATCTGGAGAATTTTGCTATCTAGAAAGTGACTTGAATCTTGAATTATAGTATTCTACCTCTGTCATGCCAGGGACACTTAAAACATAACAAAGTTTAATACATGTAGCAGAGAAGATATTTAAACATGTAACTATAAAATTAAATTATGAACTTAATTTATTAGTTTTATTTGCTTATTCAATTTTAATTTTATTTAATTCAATTCTAATGCCGACGTTGTCAATACACCTAACTAGGCAACGTCCCCTGATGTCTTCTGCAATTAACTGATCATGATAAAAACTTGGTTTGGTGCACCAGACATGGGTAGGTTAATTGATAAATGAGTCAGACTTATAGAAATATATCATAGAACCAGAATTTCTAATAAATTTGATCTATCATAATCTTTTTTTGGCAACGTCCCCTGGTGACTTTTGTATTAAACCAACTTAAACAACTGGGTTTAGTGCATCAGACACGGGTAGGTTTATGTGTGATCAAAAGTATAAAAAAAAAATAAAAAAAACTGAATTTCCAATAAATTAAATCTATCATAACCTTTTTGGCAACGTCCCCTGGTGACTGTTGCATTAAACTGACCTAAAACTTGGTTTAGTGCATTAGACACGGGCAGGTTAATGTGTGATGAATGAATGGGAAAAAAAATAATATAAGAAAAACTGATGTATTTATATGTATATATATGTTTATATACATAGAAATAATAATTTAGAATAAAATTATTTTACAATAGTCATACCGTCTACATGGTCTGGGTGCGCCCTGGCATGACATTGATACAAAATGTCACATGAATATATATAAATATATACAGACATAACATTATTTATAATATATGATCAGTATGTTTAATGATATGTTGTTTTCGTGTATNAATGAGTAAATTAAATTTATAGAAATTTATTATAGAACCAGAATTTCCAATAAATTAGATATATCATAACTTTTTTTGGCAACGTCCCCTGGTGACTGTTGCATTAAACTGACCTAAAACTTGGTTTAGTGCATTAGACACGGGCAGGTTAATGTGTGATGGATGAATGGGGAAAAAATAATATCAGAAAAACTGATGTATTTATATGTATATATATGTTTATATACATAGAAATAATAATTTAGAATAAAATTACTTTACAATAGTCATACCGTCTACATGGTCTGGCATGACATTGATACAAAATGTCACATGAATATATATAAATATATACAGACATAACATTATTTATAATATATGATCAGTATGTTTAATGATATGTTGTTTTCGTGTATGTTTGTTATTATATAATCATGTTTGTATTGTCATATGTCCCATTGAGGGCCCTTGATTAGTTAATAAAGTATTAACAGGTCATTAATAATAGTTTGGGAGCGTAATGACATTTATTTACTATTTTGAAAAAAAAATCATTGTTTTAAAAGGGTTTGTTTTAAAAGGGTTTTTGGTACAGTTTTCCAGAGGTTCCCACAGGAGAGAAGTTTTTAGGGTATTTAATCTCTGTTTGCTTCAGAAAATAAAATTGTTGGAAATTATGATATAAAGTAAACAGATCAACATCTATAAGAATTTATATTTAATGCTATTACAATGCTGATATTGATAGAAATCCATTCATATCAAATTTCTGTAAATTTTGCATTCGGCCATCTTGATTTGGTCACGTGATGAAATTCTTGAATATGATTGGCCAGGGCTTTCTGTTTTTATGAAAAATCATTGAACATATTAAAATTACATAAAATACTGATAGATTAATCTCAAGTTAATACGTTGAATTAAAACCTGATAAAACTGTAATATTTTGTTGTATTAAAGATACAGATGGTCATTTCAACATACTCAGCACTCCATCTGCATAAGAGTCGTGGCAAATTTGTTATAAAATTGGCTTTTGATATTATAATTCCTGAATCAGAAGTCTATTTAGAATTCAAGGAATATGGCTGGAAAGTTGACAATCAGAATTTAATAGTTATACATTGGGATTAAGAAATAGAAAAAAAAACAGAAAACAACTTGTTAAAAAGAGACCTCTTCCAGTAAAGAAGTGTACATGTAAGGCCATCAACAAATGCTCCTTTGAAAGTAAAGGCTGTAAAAACTGTACTAAAAGTTGTAAACCTTGCACAAGTTTATGTGCATCTAAAGCAAACTGTTTTAATCCCCATAACGAAGGAGGTTCTTGCCGAAAATGTTTAAAAGATCCAGAGGTCATAACTTCATCAGTACTGAAGAGTGATAATGAGAGTGATGAATCCGGAGAAGACGAAAGCTTAAACTTATCCGAATCGGATTCAGATGACAAAAATGAAGGGACTGAAAGTGGTTTTGACTTTGACGAATTCTTCAGAGACAACACCTTTCTTCAGTTACCTGGAGAAAATGTCAACGAGTCTTTCCTTGAAAATAACGACAGTTGTGACAGTACTGATGAAGACTGATGTTTTTGTTTTTGTTTTTTTTTTT
>MJUU01009702.1:0-14343 GCA_002080025.1 Modiolus philippinarum
AATTCACATGATTTTTTTTTTCTTATCTTGAAGCAGCAGCAGCAGCAGAATCCCCTTTCCCGTGGTGCAGCAGCAGCAGCAGCAATATAATCAAATGAGCACGCGAGTACTGCCAAAAACGTACTCGTGAGCGACTCGTGAGTCGTGTGAACAAACTCGTGAGTCATGTGAGCAGTCGTGAGTAGTATCATAAACACTTCGCCTGAGTCTCGGACAAAATCAATAACTTAAAAAGGCACAGGAAAAATACTAGCAAGAGTTATCTCCCTTAAAGAACGCGAACCTGATAGAAGACACCTAGCAAACAACAACGTGCTTCACAACCCTTTCAATGACCGCGATGAATGCGGACGTGATAGAAGACACCCACAGATCAACAAACAACGACAACTTCCGAAAACATCCGAATGACCACGCCCGAGTCGTTCCGACTAGTGAACATACCGACTTCCGGTCTATACCTGGGGCTACGCCCACTTCCGGTCGCGCATGCGTCATGTAATAAAGTCATACATCACCCCTGCGGGGTCTTACGTTGTTCCAACACGTTGTTTTCGGTTAACATGGCTACCTACAGTAGTTAGGGAAAACTAACGCTCTGGGTAAAATATTAACGAAAATAATGGCCACCCATATGTAAATCTCCAACAAACCACCGGCGCCCATGAATTATTTCTTAAGTGAACATTTTGTCTTTTACATTTGTATCATTATTATCTGTCTTACCTTTATTTTTAGCTAAATTGAATTGAAAAAGTGGCGGCCTGCTTGCTGTAGAGTCACCCCTCTTTATCAAAAGTTCTCGTAAGTTTTCACTGCCATTCACAACAACGACCCAAAATGATCCAAGAGATAGGCTGAAAATATCTCCATATTGTTTCCTAAGGTCACGCATAGTTTCAAGGAAATCTGGAGTCCTCAGATTATACACGTTACCAATAATTGGTAATGGGATAGGACCAGGAGGAAATCCTACAGGTCTCCACTGTCGTATCCATAGTACTGTTAACAGGAAGAAAGTAATAAACAAAATTATATCAAAATATCCGATAACTAAAGGTAACACAGCCATTACATGTATATTTGTTCCTAGTGATGTTATCGTGTACTAGTTATTTGAACTATTTTGATAACTAAATATAATGTCATTTAACAAGTATATTTCACAGTACTTCTAGACTTCTGAAGGTCAGCGATTCTGATATGACGAAATGTGAATCACAGACTTGTATAGTTCAATTCATATTTATTTATTTTTACGTATTTTGAAGGTTTGTCTACTATTTTACATATTTTACTTTTTTTTCGGGTTTCGGGTTGTATGCAACATGTGTGCAAAAGAGAATTGGCCACGTACATGTAGTTTTTTAACCTGCCTTATTTTTGTACATAAGTAAAAGAGCAATGAAATGATATGGGTTAAATGCACACGAGACAAAGTCTCTACAAATATACATTTTCAGAATTCATTCAAATTTTACAGGATTGTTAGTCACCATTAGTACTAGATCATATCGTATCACCATTTTGATTCGTCAAATTTTGTGGGAGTTATGGGACTTTGAGTATCTCCACATTGTTATACAATGGTAAATCTTGTGGACGCAACTCCTCAGAAACTGCTTGTCCGAATTCATTCTTATTTTACAGGATTGTTAGTCGCCATATGTACTCGATCATATCGCACCGCCATTTTGATTCGTCAAATATTGTAGTGGTTATTTGACATTAAAAATTTAACAAAGTTATACAATGGCAGATCTTCTGGACGCTACTCCTCAGAAACCACTACTCAGATTTCCTTCAAATTTTCCAGGATAGTTAGTCACCGAATTTACAAGATCATGCGATTTATTTGAACAATATCGGACTGCAACTTTTTGGATAATAAACATTTAACATGTTTGAAATTAAAAGCAGGATATAAAGCATAAAATCTCATGTTTGATATTATTTAATAACGAAAGTAGCAACAAGTTTTATTGTTCAAATAGTAATGTTCCTTTTATAACTAGAACATATACAAACAAATTAGCTTAAATATGTACATTAAAGCACTTTTTGGGGTTGTTTAAACTAAAAAAAAAGATGTAATGAGAAGCCATAACTTTAAAAAGGGAGATTATAAAATCAAGGAAGGAAATCATCTTATTCACTGTTTCTTTTGCAAAATTGTCAAAACTTCACAGAATGATAGAGTGACAAATATCAAGAATTAAAAATTCTAATTTTGGTTAATTTTCTGAAACTCTCAAAAGGCTTATTATTTTTGAGGATTCTACTTAGCAACAATGCATACCTTTCAGTGATAGCTGTTTTCTTTTCAAATATGTTTTGATTTCAGCAATATGTATTACTTAAATTATAAGGGTAACCCCTGCCCAAATGTTTTTGGAATGGTGGTCTGAAATGGGTTGTAATGGATAGTAGAGCTTTCTGTTGTCACGGAAACCAAACCAGAAAACTGAATTTTAGAGAAAAAAAAAGTAGAAAATTGTTCTACTATATTAACTTAATCATAACGGGAACCCCTGCCCATTTTTTTTGCAAGGGGAACCTCAGCAATATGAACTACTTAAATTATAAGGGGAACCCCTGTCCAGTTTTTGGCTCTGGAATGGTGGTCTGAAATGGGTTGTAATGGATAGTGGAGCTTTAGGTTACAATGGACACCAAACAAGAAATCTGAAATTTTAAAAAGTATTCTGCTTTTATTATATTTTTTTACCATTTCAGCAATATGTATTAACTAGATTATAAGGGGAACCTCTGCCCATTTTTTTTTTTTGAAAGGGGGACTCAAGATATTTGATTTCACCATATATATTTATTACCTTAATTATAAGGGGAACCCCTGCCCAAATTTATTTTTATTTATTATTATTATTTATTGTCGTCTGAAATGGGTTGTTAATGATAGTGGAGCTTTTGCTTGCCATGAAGCCAGAAAACTGAAATTTTTCCCGAAAAAAGTATTTTTATTTAACGATTTAAGCAAATACATATGTATATATGTATTAACTAGATTATAAGGGGAACCCCTGCCCAAATTAATTTTTGAAAGGCGGGCCAAAAATGTTTGATTTCAGCAATATGTATTACCTACATTACAAGGAGAACCCCTGCTCAAATTTTTTTCAATGGTGGTCTGATATGGGTTTTAAGTTTCTTGTGCGGCGGGGGAAATATAATCTTGTTCGTTTTTCGATTAATGGACTTCCAAATGTTTTGGTTTGATCTGCACTGATGAGACATAAGTTGTCGAAATCCGCACATGCAGAATACAAATCAACAGTAACTTCGGTATTTGTTATTTATACCAAGACCAAGCAATGCAAAAACGCTTTTATTGTTGTTCTTCATCCGTTCTCTTAGGTTTACTGTATATTATGTAATATTATAACAAAGGAAACTCTGACATTTATGCCAACTGTTGCTAACAGTTCCCCCTTTCGCAGCGCTTAAACTCTGCAGCCATTATAAAATTAGCAAACACTAACTCTGTACCTAAAAAATGTGGATCAGCAGCAACATTGTATTTGCTTTACCAGATTTTAATTTTATGCAATAATATTCTTTGTAAATTGTATACATGTAAATATTAACAAATGTCATGCATTAGTTAGATTAAGGTAAAAAAAAAACATGCAAAAAAGTAAACGAAGCCAAGAAAATGAGATCTATCAAGCTTTAACGTATAGATATCCAATGCTCACTTTTGTTTTCTTAAAGTTCACCCTGCGCAACACGTATAGTAAAAAGCAGGTTCTTCCAACTGTCTCACACTAGATCAGTTTATCAGTTTAAAAGTCTTCAACCGAATGTCATATTTTCAAAGGCAAACAATGATAGAAAAGCTCTCAAAAAGCGACAGATTTCCAGAAGATATATCCCCCAAAAAAACGTCCGTCTGATGCCGATTAACTTCCTGTTGAATTTTCCCTTGTTCTTTTACCATTATTATCAAAATCAAACATTGTCTTATACACGTTTAACTCGTTAGTTTCAAGGATACAACGTTGGGGAAACTACTATATCGCACACAATGTGTATATAACGTACATCTGCGTTCATCTAACGTGTGCATAAGTTATCCACAATATGTTGGCGAACGTCGCGAAATTTTGAGCAACGTTCAACAACGCACGACAACGTGTATCGACCTCTTTGTAACGTGGCAAGAACGTGCCGCTAACTTATACAATGCGCATCAGCGTGTATAAAAATATTGCACACGTTGGCGCTGTGCGTACTGTATGGCCTTGTCACATTATAACGTTCTAGCCAACACGTGCTGACGTTCGTGAATTTTTGTAATAACGTTGGCACACGCCGGAAAAATTGAAGAAATTCTCTTGTTGGACGTATTCATAACATCAGGCTAACGACATACAACGCACAGAAAACGTCCCCATAACTTGTCTGCAACGCTCTCAAAACTTGTTACAGCGTATGAAGACGTTTCAAAGGCGTTTTACTGGCGTTCTTGACATATACTAAACACATCCATAGCGATCTCCTTGCATTCATAGAATGTCTGTAATTATGACAATTTGTTGTCAGATCAGTTGGAAATTATTCACCCTATGTCATTTACAAAGGTAGAAATGGATAGAAATCCACAGAAAAATATGACAGATTTGCAGGAGGGATAGGTTTTCCAAAAACTCGAATTTTTAAAAAATTTTTTTAAATATGTCTATCTAATGATGAAATAAAGCAGCTATAAAAATTCCTTTGGAATTTTGTCTTGCTCTTTAACCATTATTTTTATAATAAATTATTGACTTATATGTTATTCCTTAGTTATAAGGACGCTCGGTTTGCGTTCTTTACACGTTTAAAACAACGTTCGATAAACTACTACAGATCGCATACATTGCGTGCATAACGTACCTCTAGCGTTCGTCTAACGTGTGCATAACTTATCAACAACACGTTGGCGAATGTCATTAAGTTTTGAGCGTGTTTAAAATTTCCAGACGCACCCAACGTTCAACAACGCATGCCAACGCGCGTCGACGTGTTTATTACGTGTTAAGAACGTATCTTTAACTTATACAACGCACAAGAGCGTGTTAGACTGACTAGTGCTGCCCCCTGGCTCACTACGCTTTGCTCTGTTACGCTCAATATATCCGTTAGATTCGACGGATTTGAGACAGGCTCGTCAGTCTAAAGAGCGTGTACGAAAATATTTTCACACGTTGGCGAACGTTGGCGCTGTGCGTGTAAGTGTGACAGGGCCATTATAGTGTAACAGAACTATTAATCTAAGGAAATATGGCAATCTTATTATTTCTTTAATTCATTTCTCATCTTTTTAAAATATGTGTTACAATGAAAAGACAGGATCAAAATCAAACAAATGGTGCCAGCTTTATTTTACATGTATACATCATTTAAACAAAGTATTTGATTAAATTATGTACAAGACTTCTACCGTTAATCTGTCACATATTTCACTAATGTGTGAGTTTACCTCCTTTGATGAGATATTTAACAACGTTGGTGGTATTCAGCATGTTACATCTGTACCAAATAAGTTATTAGTATGCTAATTATAGGTAAAAAAGAGACGTATTGAAATAACAAAATATCAAAGTTACTGTAAATTTGAGTTTCTGTATATGGCCATTGATAACTTATATATCTTCAGTGTAGACCAAATCAAACATTTGGAAGACCTTAAAAACTTTTTAAAAATCTGATAAAAAACAAATAATTAACAAAGATAGAAATGAAAAGCCAAAGTAAGCTAAGAACAGAGCTATGCCTGAGGGAGATATTATAAGTTTTTAACCAAATTTTCGCAACTTTTGATACTGTAAAAGGGTATATTTCACAAATTTGATTCCTAAACATATTCGCAAGGTTTTATTTTCGCGATTCTCACTTACGCTTTGTTTCGTTTGTGTTAAAAACAAATTTACGCAAGGGAAAATTTTTTGCGATTATATATGCAAATCGCAAAATTAGCGAAAATAAATCCCTTGCGAAAATTTCCTCTCTTACAGCATTGCAAGTTTCAAATATAAAATCGATTTCGGTTTAGAGTCGAAGCACTGACTATAAGGTTACTGGATATCTTAAGGTACTGCAGAGTCATTGGCCCAGTAGTAGACTGATGTTATTTTAGGTTTATTTTTTCGATATGGACATTTCGACAACTTATGTCTCTTCAAATAACAAAAAATAATCTGAATGAAAAGCCACAGAGCTATGCGTGACCGGATAAATAATAAGCAAATCTTCCAAAATTCTCAAATCTATAACTTTATTTATGAAATTTCTAACAAATTCTAAAAGGCAATTAATTAATTAATTAGGCAAGGTGAAACTAAAAACAAGAATAAGAAAATTAATTAACGATATTGGTAACGTTACGAGTCGTGTAATCGATAGACTTTTACCCATATTTTCTTAAAAAACAATCTATTTATATATAATATTCAATTAAATTAAATTCACAGTAACTTCGGTATTTAGTTATTTGGTACTGTTTTAAAAATGTTATGAGCGTTAGCTTCTATTTTCAATATGAAAACAGAATTCAAAAGCAATTTTATATATTTTGAAATCTTTCAGATATCATTTTAAAATGCTATTTTGTTGGGAAACGTCATGTAAAAACAAAGAAGTTCTCGATAAACGATTTTGCCTCTCAAAGGCAATATATTGGCGAAATTGTGACGTCAAATACAGGAACAACATTTGTTGTATTCGAGAAATAAAATTGATTTTGGAGGAGTTTATCGACTAGACGTGTAAATGCATCCAACTCACTCACAAACTCAGCAAAGGTCCCTTTAACTTTATTCTATTGGTGAGGGTACCATTCGTGGTGAGATATTTTTGGTGTCAATTTTGACGTGTGCCGTATGCGGAGCAGGAGATGGGACAGAGAAAGGGGTTGTAAGTGCTGTACTAAGTCAGACTGTCCCGAGTTCCTATTGTTGCTTACCTTTATTTGTTTGATTTTCATGTGTCGTTCCTTGACATATCGTGACATTTAATTATACTTTTCAGCTATTGTAAATTTTCTGTTATCCATTTTATTCAATTAACCTTCCGGAGCACCTGAGTATACTCTTATTTTATTATTGTTTTACAGTTCACACTTTGAGTCCGTTAGTTTTTAATGTAACGTGTGATATGTTCGTATATTTTGTAAATGCATCGTATCTTGTATCTTCTTTCTTCTAGTGATGTCTTTCGGCATTCCACAGTGACGGTCGCTGGTGTGTGATTGATATACGGAGTATGCAAGGGCAGGTGGGATGAAACTACTCAGGAGCGGAATTGTGATAACTTATAATTACTTTTATCATAGTTAAATACGGAAATACGGAAACGATACCAGTAAGACGGAATGACTGACACATTAAAAGAAATATATAACACATTAAAGCAAAATATTTATGAAATTGAAGTCTATCCTTATAATTGTCCCTACATGACAATTCTGTAACTAAATTCTAATTGAGGAAAAACAATTAACCCGAAGCGCGAAGCGCTTCAACAGAATCAATATAAACCACCCTTAGCTCAACAGCGTTCATTTATTAGTGATTCCCTCTCAAGGTATTGATGTATTGATTTTTCGTATAATATAAGAACTTGAATCCGTTTGAACATGACTCAGAAGTCCCGTATTAAAGCCATTGCTATAGTAAGGGAAATATATGTAAAAACTTCTCAATTGTAGTGTTTGTTTTAATTTCAGGTACCCTGTGGCATCCGAGATGCAAGTACACACTGTTATATCTGTTATCGAGAGGGAAATCACATCATAAAAAATTCAAACGTAGAAAACTGTTTTGTTATTGTAGACCTTCGAGAAATTAGTGTATTAATTGAAAAGAAACCAAATGCTTACATAACAGATAACAACAAAAACAGTAAATTGGAGACTGAATTCAAACAACTTTTCAGAAAGGGACCATCTAGGGAGTTTCACTGTCAAAGACGTATTTGCTTAAAATTGGCCTAGTAGTTTCAGTAAGAATTTTGCATGTATTTTCACAGGGTCAATGTTAAACTATGTTCCCTGCTGTTACCCAGATTGGATGAAGCGTGAACCTATTGGACATATTCTGTGAAAATGATGGCAGAGAAGATTCAGAGGAGAACTATCCATAGGAGCCACTGTTAAACTAAGTTCTTCATGGCAGCTACATGCTATGGATTACGGACCTGCTTGACGCACTTTTAAGGTGGCCGTATTGTTTCTGACGAGAGGGTCTCTGAGAGTATTAACCATAGAGTCCAACAGTTAAATTTATTCAAACATCGTTTGTCTCCTTGGATGAGAAACGGAGCGGCTAGACACAAATCTAAAGGGAACCACTAAAGAAACTATTGTGACTAGTTTTGGGTAATAATGTAAGAGTAGTTTCAAAGGAAATCTTTAAATAGTTTTTCTAAAGCATCCAGTTCTCAACTGTTACCAAACGGCAACAATCTTGGATACGATGAGGACTTGCCAGAGCCGTTCCTAAGGTGATTATCAATCAAAGAACTTGTGTGGCCAAGTTTCGTCCCGGCTGGCCTTCTGACTGATCTTTAAATACTTTTCCCGTAGGGACTTGCACGCAACCGTGTTCTAACATTTCTAAGAAGATTACCAAAGAGCTTTTGTGAAAAAGTGTGCTTCCTTCTGGGATTTAGCTTTAGATGAAATATTTAAATATGTTTTCGAAGTGGATAAATGGCAAAAATTAGTTCCCGCCTGTCAGTTTTGATGAGATGGAGACCTGGCAAGCATATTTTGTAAAAAGGAGAGCAACGAAGGTCTTTTTATACCAAGTTTGGTTCTTTTTACCTATTATTATAATAATTTCTTAATGGGTTTCCATTAGGACTAATATTCATGTACTAATTGGTTTCAGATGAGAATATCTTCAAATCAAAAGTTTCCTCAGTTTGACAGGCGGGTGACAGAAGACGGACGGAGAGTGTCAAGGGACAAAAGCTCCACCAGACAAGACCAGCTAAAAATGATGCATTCATTTAATTGTGATTTGATCTCCAGACATAAATGACCCGTTACATTTTATTCTCTGGGACTTAATGAGTTTTGCTCGTGTATTATTAGTCCCTTAGAGTATTCATCGAGCCCGTTGTCAGTGATCCAGTTTTATCTGGAATTGCAAAATATAATTTTAGAACTGAAGAATCTCTCTCTTGCATAGCACTACCCTCAGCTGATATTGGCTTTTCAGTATGATTTGTTTTGGGGTTATCTGTGCTCTATCAAATTTTAACAACTTTTTGCTTATGGTTTTCCAAATATTTTGATTTGATCTTTTTGCTTATGGTTTTCCAAATATTTTGATTTGATCTGCACTGAAGAGACGTAAGCCGTCGAAATGGTCATATGCAGAAACTGTCTACCATTACATGTTCCATGCAAACATAACAGAACTGAGATTGTGTCATCGAAAACACTTCAGTTCATTATCAATACACCTCGGAGCTGAAATATTATCATATACCTTAGGTAATTGATATTCTCAATTTTCATTCTCAGAATGAAAAAAAATCAATTAATATTCTGTAAAAAATGCTTACACTGAAGAAAATACCTAACATTAATTTGGAACACACAATTGGTACTCATACGTTACATTGGTTACAGATTTCATAAGTTAATAGATACTTTTAAGATGTTTTACAGAATATACGAACTTTTGACGTGAGTCGAAAACAGCTATTTACAAAGGGCATTTTGCATGCTCGATTTTATAGAAATGTTGTTAAAAATGTAAGAAACTGATAAACAAAAAATCCAGAAAAACTGAAACGTCAATTACATATTTACGTAATAGCAGATATCGACGGGATATTCTAAAAAAAAATCCGTTAAATTGGCTTTGGATTCCAGTGATCTGAAGACTTTACACATACACTGGCTTCTCACCGATACTGCCGATGTCTGCTGAAATATATGACTCTTTACCAAACCCTTCGGGCAGATTTAAGTTTGATTTTTCTTCCGTATTGCGACAGTGTTTTACCAGCAGAATAGGTCCCTTGAGCTAGCCGACAGTTTAGCGGCGGGCACCCTTTGACCCATCTTTCTATATTAAGTTGTGTCGTATGCTTTTCTTTTTTTTTCTTTTCCAAGATAGTTGTAGGTATACTCCAACGAAAAAATGGAAGGATCGAATTGAATTAATATAACGGCGCAAAAAGATAGTTATTTGCATCAATAATAAAACATTAAACTTTAAATCTCGAAAAAAAATAGATTAATGATATATATTAACATCATTAAAGAATTACAGTTAGCCCACCTAGTTGTCATAGATTTAGCAGTCTACCTCTATTGGGTTTTATTCGTATGTTTATTATACTATATGGAAACGGGAAAAAGAAAGGGGAGCTTTTGGTACCCGTAAACCAGTTTAACCCTACCACTGGCTTTTCTAGTGCCGGTACCAATTCTAACTATTCCGCTTATCGTTGTTTATGTTTGTCTCTTGTCTTCATAATTGTTTTACTGCTTGAGTTCGCTTGAAAATTGTGGAATGTGATTGGAGTTTTCTCCATTATAGGTGTTCACTGTTATCCTGCTTTGTAATTCTACATGTTATGAAAATTTAAGTTATAAATAAGTCAAAAACATAATTTTATTTGATTATTTGCATATAATCCCAGTGCATTGTCTATTAAACATCAAGTATATTGTAAAAAATATTGTAAAAATATATTGTATAAAAAGTATGAAATAAAAGAGAATGGTTAACTAAGTTCATATCTAATATATAAATTCTAATTTGAATTTGAGTATGAGAATTACTAAATACTAAGGATTTCATCGAGGGCAAGTTTTTCAAATCTAGAATTAGTTACCACAAAGGTATAAAGTGGGCGTTACACTAATACTCGTTTATACCTATGGACAATAAGATGAAACATATTTTCTGATTGAGTGTTCTTTCTAAGGTTCTAAGAGACAATATCAGCTACAATCAATTTCCAAACTTAAAATATTAATAAGTTCTATCTTCGAAGTATTGCTTTGCATTTAAATCTAACTGGAGAATAAGTGATTCCTAGTTTCCCATTAATCGGAGGTGCCAGTTCGCCATCTGGTGGTAAAAATTCAAACCGCTGAACAAGAGTAGTCAAATACAGAAATAATTCCATTCTGGCCAATTTTTCCCCAAGACATACTCTTCGTCCTGCAAATTAAAGAAAAAGAAATGCAAGCATTTTTCCAATTCAATACGTCTCTAATGAAAGCAAAGTGTAAGCAATACATGTTATACTTTATAGTTTTATATATTTTGCCTGCATAGAACAAAAAGTAAGAAAAACTATTATATAGATTGTCCTGTAGAACAATATAAAGGGTTTTTTATTCAAGTTGTGTTTTACAATATCAACGATGAATTTTCTTATTTTTGTTTTCTTATTTTACCATCGGCAAAGTGCGAATCGATGAAATCATTATTATAGTCTAAACAATGGATGCGATCCCAATAAAGAAATCAGTACTGCAATAAAATCGATTTATTACAGTAATATTGATTTTTTCAACAGTTGCATATATTGTTATTCTAAAATAATGATCTCATCGATTCGCACTTGGCCGATAGTGATTTACTAGAAATATTTTTACGCCAACATGAATTAAGGGAGTATGAGCGTCAGATTTCAGAAGCATTCGATATCCTCGGCTTTTATCCATTGAAACATGGTTAATTGTTTTGCACATGTATCATATTTTCTTGGTCATAGGTCACTTTAAAGTGCATAATATATACAATGTATAACATTTTTTTAAACTTCCAATTATATTTTCATATATTTTTAGGCACATGAACATCCAATGGAAATTGAAGGAAAAATCTAGAGAGAACTGCTTCCCGCCAAAATTTTTACGTCTAAGAACTAAAAAATTCTTACATGCATTTTCAGAATATTTTGCTCATGTTGTTCTATTAGCAAAGTTCTTCAAAACAAAATATTAGAATTTTAATTCTAATTACAAAATTTCTGACACTCGTACTCCCTTAACATTATTTGAGAACCGAACAGTCAGTCAAAAGGACGAACAATCAATGGACGGGACAAAAAAGAAAAATGAACACACACACATAGATGAACAACACGGACCCAATAAAAACCATCGATGAGATCAGGTGTACCGGTAGAATAAGCATCTCTTGTTTCTAATAAGACAACCAAAATTATAATTAGCCAGTTTTTTTTAAAAGGTCAAATAATGTCGTTGACATGTATCTGGTACCATTTGTCCTAGGTCGAAAGTTTTAGTCATTGATGATCTTGCATCTTCGCATTTTTTGATACACAATGAATTGACATAGTTATGCTGTTTATATGCTAAATTTACTTTGTACCATAGAGCGTTTACGAGCTATGAATTACATATATACCGAATGTTGATTTTTTTTTAAGTCAGATGTCAAGTGTGGTTGATCGTACACATATAAATTCTTGGGGCATAAAAACTTCAGAATTTCAGTGTTGTCGATAATCCATGATACCAAGGAAAGAAATACCACCTAACAATTTTCGAAAATTGTTTGAAGAAGAAGCCGATGTCAGAAAACAGTTCATTAATTGTGGCTGGAAAGATCTTAACATTATCTATTGACTTTTGCTCTTTCGGAGTTCTACTGTTGTTGATTGATTACCTTTCACTAAACTGTAGTAAATTCAAACACCTCCTGGCAAATTGGTTATCAAAATAATAATCAACATGTTGGAAATTTGATCTCAGTTGGCGATTGGTCAATCATGCAAATGTCTCGTGTCAGTTTCTAGAAAAAGTGCAACCGGTTGTTGATGAAATTAACACCTGCATTATTGTCTAGCAAAATGGTTTTTTGAAGTAAAATGATCTCAGCAGTTTCAGTCTCAAGTAGGCCGCCATTTTGTTGCTATTATCGTTGCTATGTATATCATTGCGCTATTTATTGGAAGGGGTGTTGAATATAATATTTTAATAAAAATGTCATATTATCAATAAATTGAGTTATCTTGGTCATAGAAATGCAATTTCTCGCATCTCGATAGTTAAATTTTCAAATTTTAAAGATCTCGGGTAAACTTTACACTTTAAAATGTGAAAATTTAACTATTTGATGTGAGAAATATACGTAATAAACTGGAAACAATGTTAGAGACTACATTTTAATAACTATATCTGGTTAGATAATGAGTTAAAAACAGTAGCTCTTTGCTAAGAATATCAAGAAAAATAATCTGTTTAAGCATATGTTTTGTATTTGTCAGACGTAAAATATAAGTTTATATCTTAAAATTTTGGAGTAAAAATACACAGTTTGAATTGTCTACATTTTCCGGTGAATTTCCACCTGCTTTGTCTTTTTGTCTCATGGACACTTTGGCTCTTGACAATTCTGTTCGGTAATTTTGTTATTATACACATTATATTACTAATTTCGAGGTTGCTTTTGTATCCCTTGATTTATTTTAGCAAGAAAATATTGAATAACACACCAAATATTTTTTGTGAAACTAGATGCCTTCGGGTAGCAGTTCACTAGGCTAATTAAATGTACCTCTGACAAGTTTATATGTATATAAATTTACGTCTCAACTGAAAATCCTTTTCAAAAGAAATTTTCATGTGAAATATAAAAGCTTTATCACTTTGAAAAAAAAAACATAAGATATTTTAAAGTCAAGGCAAGATCATTATCATAAAGTTTTTACCATTCTACAATTAAAATATTTAGCTTACGTCTGTGTCACTGACAAACAATTTAGATTTGGAATTTCCGATGATTACAAATCGTATGTTGCCATTTTTTTAGAGTTAACAATTGGTGTAAATAACCAAAATGCGGAAGAGACTTAACAAAATCATTATTTGGAAAATAAAACAAATATTTATGATGGTTCATGTACCATTCAAGAGATAAACCCGATGTTCAAGTCTCAAAAAGTTAGTCACATGCCAGGGTAAAAATCACAAAATTAAGTATTTTGGTACCATCTGAAAGGCTTTTTACAAGAAATACTTATGTAAAATATGAAAGATCTATCACCAACAAATCAAAAGAAAAATCAAATTTTAAAGTGTCAGTAGAAACACAGAAAAAAAACAAGTATATACGCCAAATTTTCGATTTTCGAGGGCATAAAATAATTCCTTTTTGCATCATGGACAAGAACCAGTAGATCTACATGTTAATGATACATGTGCGTATACAATATACTATTTTAACGCATTTAAAATATGTCCGTTGCAAAGAACATTTTTTGGTATTGTGCATTTTACCTATTATTTTGTAAAATAAAAGCAAAAATTCATAATGAGGAGCTCATTTCGACTGTTACAAA
>MJUU01009702.1:14372-29733 GCA_002080025.1 Modiolus philippinarum
TTTTTTTTTTTTTTTTTTTTTTTTTTTTTTTTGCTGACATGTTTTATGTGTTTAGAATATGCAGTATAGTTTGCCGGTTTAATGAACTTGTTTTTGTCGGAATGTGAATTAAAACAATTCATTATTGATACTAACCAAGTGAAAATGTCAGCAGTTTTTCCTGTCCACAAACTTTTCCATTGACATCCAGAAACCTCTCTGGATCAAACACATGGGAATCAGGAAACAGGCTTTCATCGTTGGCAACAGAATCAAGGCAAGGAAATATAATAGAATTCTTCGGAATTGTAAACCCTTTATACTTAATATCATCTGAAGTATAGTGGGGTATAGCAAATGGAGCTACATTTCCGATGCGGAGTGATTCTTGAATTACTGCGTCGCAGTAAGGCATATTGTCTTTATCAGATATGCCGGGAAGTCGCCCTTGGCCAATGACGTCATCAATTTCCTTTCTCGTTTTCTTTTGAATATCCATTTGATTCAAAATATACAAAATAGTCCAACATATTGTTGTGGATGTTGTTTCTGTTCCTCCGACAAAAAGATCACCAACAACGTACATTAATTGCTCTTCTGTAAATACAAATTAGGCACAAAAAATAATAACAAAGAATAAATTTGCATCTTTGTAAATAACAATGACAGGATATGGAGAAAATGCACGTTGGGCATAGTATCTAAAAATACACGATTAAACCAAGCACTTAGAAACGCTTTTATTGTTGTTCTTCATTTTGAAGTCACCATGATGCCTTTAACAATGAGCTATGCTCATACGAAATTTTATAAGTTCAAGATGGCCCTTAGCACTGGTTTTTGCGGAATTTCATTTCTTAATGTCGAGCAACGATACATCAATTTATCTTTTTCTTTGCTCGTGGCATTTAACAATGAAAGAAATAATAATACAGTCAAAATCTCCCTATCATAGAGATGGCATCATTTATATGTACCAACTGCACAGGTATTTGACACTGAATTCGAAGTTGAAATTTCATTAGTAATGACATATTACCCTTATTGATTTATCCATAGACTTTCCAAAAAACTAACAGATATTTGGATAGACTTATGACCAGTAATCAAATAGCACATTTTATGAATGGACAGTATGTCACTATACATTATTGATATTAAATCGATGATATGGAACGTTTATCAAGAGTTAACAATTAAATACACTATTTCACCATAAGGTCCAACTGGAAACTAAAATCTGCTGTGACAGCTATTTTGGATTAATCATCGGTTCAAATATCACGCATTTAGTAGAAAACTACCATTTAATCCTGCAAACTTAACATCAACAACACGGTTTTATAGATCAAATCAGCAAGAACCATGTTTCTCCATAGGTTTTAATGTTATACAATATACCTGGATTAATAATTAATGCTTAAATCATACTTTTTTTAAGACCATCAAGTTATCATGTCTATTTAATATTAAACTTACGGCAGATAGAATGTACATGTAATTAGCACAAGATTGCCTTGGATTTTTTGGTCACCCAAACCATAGTTCGATAATCGGTCTGCCAGCGCAAGGATTTGATATAATTGATTTCTGTTATTTTAACTTTATTAAATACTGCATTTTAGAAATTAAAAAATGCCGCTTTACTATCTGCAATAAAATTTATAAAAAAGATCTAAAAAAGAAGTACCCTAGATTACGTTTAATTTAAGCCATTTTCGTTTAAATTTTGGTTACTAACCTAGAGATTAAAATTAAGCACGGAAAACTGATGGCAACAAACAAGTTTCTGTAGTTAAAAATTGGCTCAAGAAATGGTTCTGCATGGACAATGACAGTTGAGAAAGAAAAAGAGACTGGAAAAGTTGTAAGAGGAGGAAACGTTACTATTGTTGCCGATGGAAAGTGAATTACACTACTTTAACCTAAAGTATGACACGGTTTTCAAAGAAAGACAATGTACAGAATGTTTCCACAGGGTCAAATCTTAAACAATGTTCCTATCTTTGTTCTGGACATCCTTGATGAGATTTGAACCTGCTGGATACATGTAGGAATGTAATTGCTTGATAAACTGAAAACTTTTGCAATTCAAACTTAACCTCTGTCTAAAATAGTGTTAAAAGTAGATCAAAGCGTCTAGGAATCATCAATTTGGAAGAAAATAAAACAAACCCTTTTGATTATCCCGCCAAATTTCGGCTAATATCGGCCTAGGAGTTTCTGAGGGAAGATGTGTCGCGAAATGCGAAAGAAGGCTATAAGAGACTCCGTTATTGTTAATTCGATCCTCCAATTATTCTGATTCTGTTTATTGTTTAATGACTTGTAAACGTTTCCGTTAATTGTTTAACGTATTCCTTCAATTGTAATTTTGGTTTTATAATACAATTGTTTAAATTCTATTGACGGAGTCAACGGATCTGTGTTTTATTATATAAACTAGAGCTAATTGTAATGAGAAATATGTATATATGAAATAAGAAGGATAATATAAAGGTGTTAAATACAGTTGGGTTACGTTATATTTAATTTACCAGTGAGACAATACTTCACGACATTGATGGTGCCGAAACCCGGGAGATTTTGACAAAGTTAGAGAATTCAAAGAAGGTGAAATGGCTTCCACTATGAGTTATTTGAAAGGAGTAAGAACCAGATTCAGGAACAGTTTGAAGACAGAAATGCAAATAGAACAAGATATTCTTTCAGGAACGTTTCCTGCAGTGGAACCACAAGAGTATATGATAAAATTTTCAAGATGCATCGAGAAGTTAAAACTTATGTGGATAAACTAGAAATTCAAAGTGCAAAAATGTGTAGTTCTTTGGAAGATGAACATGCATCTATAGTTGATGATATTGTTCAAGAGGATTGCCAGTTATGCTCTGTTGCGACAAATTGTTTTCTTGGACTAGAACAGTACAAAGAAAAGTTAGTTTCTTGATATTTGGGTTATTGGATGTGGTTTGTTTCCATTGATTCATTCACTTTTTTACCTTTTCGGGGCCATTTAGGGCTTACTATATGGTGTGAGGTTCCTCACTGTGTTGAAGACCATATGGTTACCCCTACATGTTTTGTTTTTGTCGTTTTAACCTGGATATGGGATGTTGTCTCCTTGACATTTACCCCATTTCCTTTCTTTTTCATATTAGTGGAAGTGATCAAAAGTCAAAGTGTTGAAAGTTATTCAATTCGAAATTGTGCAACTGCAAAAGGAAATGAAAGAAATAGTTGTAACCCAACTGAATCAACAGAAAGAAATTCTTGAAAATCAAAATAAGAAAGAAGCGGATGAATCTAATGTGAAATTACCTAAAATTGATATTATTTCATTCAATGGAGATTAAACAAAGTGGAATGAGTTTTGGGACTCCTTTGAAACCACTGTAGAAAAAAATGAAAGACTTTCATAGGTAGAGAAATTCACTTATTTGCAAAGTAAACAAAGTGGAGATGCTAAACATGCCATATCCGGTCTTTCTTTGTCAAATGAAAATTATCAAGTGGCGGTAGAAATACTCAAAGAAAGATTTGGAAACACCAAAGATGTGATAGATGTACATTACTGTGAACTGATAAATCTGCAACCGACAACAAACAAAACGTCTTCATTGAGAATATTCTTGGATAAAGTGAATAGGCATTTGCGTAGTTTAGAAGTGCTCAATCAAGATATAAACCAAGATGTGTTTGTGTCTATGTTGAAATCCAAATTAATGGAGCAAGTTCTCCTTCAATTAGAAATTAAAAAGGGTTGAAAGGAAAAGTGGACAGTGAAAAGGTTGTTTGATAAATTAAGGGATTATGTCGTTGCAAGGGAAAAATCTGACAAGAAGGATTCAGAAAAGGAACATTCATTTTCTCCTAAAAATTTAAGTGGATCCGCTAATTCTAACAAACCATGGCAAAATAGGCACGGAAAAAATCATCTGCAATTCAATAATAAGTACCATACTACTACTAGGAATCCCACGGAAGCATTGGTGGCCTCAACATAGAGAAATACGAGTTATTTTGACAAGTGTCGATATTGTCAAGAACAACATTGGAGTGATAAGTGCCAGAAATTCGAGAGCATTGAAGATAGGAAAAACAATTGAAGGGGAGCTGTTTTAAATGTTTAAGACATGGACATAAGTCTGTTGATTGCAAAAGGGGGAAGATTTGTGTTAATTGTGGCGAAAAGAATTCTCACTATCGTAGCTTATGCCCAAAGAAATTCAAATTAAAAAAATTCAAGTGTGCACTTATCGCAGGAAAATTGTGATTATTCTGTGGATGGTGATTTGAGAACAGTTGATGTTTCTTATGTGTTTCAGGAAACGGAAAATTCTCCGGAAAATGTGCTTGTTTCATCAAGTGAAATAGTCTTTCTGCAAAAAGAAAAAATGGTGGTGTTCAACCTCAAAAATATGTCAAGAACGGAGACGCGGATTTATTTGACTCCGGTTCACACCGAACGTACATTTCACAACATCTGACCGCTAAGTGGAATTTTAAAGGAGACAAAGAAGAAGAAATAAAGCTTGTCACCTTCGGCAGTGAGAAACCGAAAATTGTGAAAACGAAATCTACACATTTTTCCATTAAATTGAATAACGAAAAACGCTTTAGTCTTGTTGCAAACATTGTTCCATTGATGAGTGGATCATTACACAGGAAGAGTCTTGATGCTTCAGCAATGGAACATTTAAGGCATTTTGTGAAGATAGTAGATCTTGCTGATGAACTTCCTTTTCGAAACGAATTCTCTTCAATAGATCTTTTAAATGGAAATGACTATTATCTGGATTTGATTCTTTCAAACAAAGTAGAAATTCAAATATGGATTACGCTGATTGCATGCAAGATATTGAAGATCCAGATAAATCTCTTGTCACCCAAGCAAATATATGCGATTTATGGAATCTTGAATCAATAGGGATTACGGAAAATGGTATAACATGTAGTGATAGGAAAGCCATGGAATATTTCACTGAAACAATCCACTGCATGAACGGACGATATAGTGTAAAGTGGCCTTGGATAGAAAATATGGCAGATCTACCAGAAAATCGTGAGTTAGCTCTGGGTAGACTGAAATCCAGTATAGCTCGAATGAGACAGAACCTGATATATTACGAAAGTACGATGAAATAATGAAATAATACAAGATCAGCTAAAGAAGGGGATTATTGAAGAAGTAGACAAGATTAAAGAAAGTGTACGGAAACATTACCGGTATATTCCCCATCATGCAGTTTTAACACCACAAAAGTCAACTACCAAAGTTTGAACAGTGTACGATGCGTCAGCCAAAGTAAACAAGGATATGCCAAGTCTGAATGAGTGTTTGTATCGAGGTCCTGTTTTTCTCAACAATTTATGTGGAATATTCATGTGGAATATTCATGTGGTTACAATACACATCAGCTACCATATCCTTTCGTAAAATACAAGATTGCTTTAGTAGCTGATGTAGAGAAAGCTATCCTGCATATAGGTTTAAAACAAGATGATAGAGATGTAACACGATTCATGTGGCTAAAGGATTGTGATAAATCATGTGTTGAGAAGAATATTCTTAAAGAATACAGATTCTGTAGAGTACCGTTTGGTGTGATATCTAGCCCTTTTTTGTTAGCAGCTACCATTGAACTTCATCTCAAATTCTATGATACGCCTGTAGCGGATACCATCAAAAGAAATATCTACGTAGACAATCTGATATCTGGATGTGAAACAGTTGAAGAGGGACTAAAATTTTATAACGAAGCAAAATAGAAAAAAAAATTACAGAAGCTTCCATGAATTTACGGGAGTGGATTTCAAACAATAATTCTATAAATAGCTTATTGCCATGTACAGAAAAGATAAATTTGCAATGGGATGACGAATTATCTACAGAAGAAAACATGAAGTGGACGAAGATCAGAAACGAGTTGCAGCGAGTGTCAGATATTTTCATACCATCAAAATCAAACGAGAAATATTTTAAACTCTTGTGTTTTTGTGATGCGTCTGCAAAAGCTTATTCGGCAGCAATTTATTTACACCAAACTTGTGACGAATCTTCGAGATGTGATCTTATTTTTTCGAAGTCTAGACTAACACCAATCAAAGAAATGAGTATTCCCAGGCTTGAGCTCATGGCTGTTTTGATTGGAGTCAAGAGTTTAATCTTCGTAAAAAATGAATTGAATATTCAAATTAAGGAAATGTATGTCTGTAGTGATTCACAATGTGTTCTCCAGTGGAATTTGACTTGGAAGGAACTAAATATGTTTGTGAAAAATAGAGTGCTTGAAATCAAGAAATCAAAAGATATTAAATTCAGATATGAAGCAACAAATGAAAATCCGGCAGATATAGCCACAAGAGGAATTTCAGTTACCAAACTAAAAGATAATGATCTTTGGTGGCATGGGCCAGAATGGCTGAACAGTGATACGAAAAATTGGAAGTCTGAATCAAATGAAGACTATGAATCTGTAGAAAAGATGTACAAAGCTGAACTCAAATGTGAAAGTGCATCAGCTTGTAATGAGAAAGCGGAAGAAATTATACCTCCGTTTGGAATAGATTGTGAAAAATATTCCTCCTACACAAAACTCATACATGTGACGGCATGGATTTAAAAATTCATTACAAGAATTAAGAACAAATTTGAAAGTAGTACTAGATTGACTTGTTATGAGCTAAAGATGGCTGAGCTAGCTTGGATAAAGTACATTCAACAGAAAAAATTCAAGGATGTTTTTGAAGCCATAAATACATCGAAAAGAAACAATTTACAAAGACAACTTGGAGTGTTTATTCCTAAAGATTGTGTTTTGTGTCGTTGGGGGAGATTTGAGAACGCAGAGCTTTCTGAATCAGCAAGATTCCTTATTCTTCTCTCCCATGGGGAGGTCCTGACGAAATTGATTATTGAAAAGATCCATAAAGAACAGCTTTATTGTGGCGTATCCCAAACGTTTAGTAAGATCAGACATGAATTTTGGATACCCCAAGGCAGATCTACCGTACGACAAGTCCTTCGACACTGCTTAGTTTGACGTAGACATGAAGGTGGGCCATTCAAGATGCCGGATATGCCTCCTTTCCCAACCTCAAGAGTACCAAAGTCTACCCCTTTCTCTTACACTGGATTGGATTATTTGGGACCATTGTATGTCAGAACAGATGGAGAGAATAAGAAGAGATGGATATGTCTATTCACATGCTTAGCTACGAGAGCAATTCATTTAGAGATGGTGAATGATATGACTACATAGGAATTCTTATATGCATTCAGAAGATTAATATCTGTTAGAGGTACACCAAAAACTGTGATAAGTGATAATGCAACTCAATTCAAATGAGGAAGTGATATTTTGAAATCGGTGTGGAATCATGCGACAAGTAGTGAAAATGTTCAAAATTTTGTTCTGACAAAGGGAACATATTGGAAATTCATCACAGAGTTAGCTCCCTAGATGGGAGGTTTTTACGAGAGATTAGTGGGAGTTGTGAAAAGTTCTCTCAGAAAATCACTCAATAGAAGACTTATATCTGATGTTCAACTTCGAACCATTTTGAAGGCAATCGAAGCTGTTATAAATTCAAGACCGTTGTTGTACGTAGGAGACGACACAAATTCAACTATTACATTGACACCGAGCCATTATTTAACGTTGAATCCAAATACTGGTATTCCAGATGTCGATTATGATTTTCAAGATCCAGAATATCTACCTCTAGAAAATTCGAGAAAGAATTTGTTAAAAGTTTGGAAGAAAGGTCAGAAACTTCTAGATTCTTTTTGACCATGTGGAGAAACGAATACCTGCTTAGTTTGCGTGAGCGAATGAAGGTAAAGTTAAAAAAATATAGAAGTATAGAAGTATATGGAAATTGGGGAGGATTGTGAAACTTATTTCAAGTAATGACGGGGAAATAAGAAGAGCAAAAGTTCAAGTGTCGACTGGACAATTATTAGGAAGACCATTTATATGAAAAAGAAAGGAAATGGGGTAAATGTCAAGGAGACAACATCCCATATCCAGGTTAAACCGACCGAAAACAAAACATCTAGGGGTCACCATATGGTCTTCAACACAGTGAGGAACCTCACACCATATAGTAAGCCCTAAATGGCCCCAAAAGGTAAAAAGTGAATAAATCAATGGAAACAAACCACATCCAATAACCCAAATATCAAGAAACTAAAATTTTATAAGAAGACAAGGACAAGCCAATGACCAACATATTCCTGACTTGGGACAGGCGCAAAAATTGCGGCGGGGTTAAACTCGTCTTCTTGTATCCAAACCCTCCCCCTATGTGTGGTGAATGGCTAAAAATAAATACACAAAAAGACTCACAGTAAAAATCAAACTAGAAAAAAGTCCAACTTATCAAGACGAGTACCCTTTCAAAGAAGTACATAAAACATGAAGACAATACACACAGGTACTGTCCGGACAAATGCTCGCAGTTACTGACAGTTAGCTAATGACATAATTTCCGTTGACTATGATATCAAGCCTTCTTACATATGAAATTTCAATTGAAATACTTCTAAATAGATTTGGTATAACAATATTATCAATTATGAAAGAAGAACATGATATTGTGCAATGCCAAATACTGCCAATATGAAAAATTGTTTAAATTTAGTTATGGTGTAAAGCATTTAGGAGATAACTAAATACCGAAGTTATTGAGATGATCAATATTTTTGCCAACAAAAACCAGAAGTAAAGATTTAACAACAATGCTGTATTTATATCCTTTATGAATAAATCTTCTTTGTCCGCTTGAGGTAGATAGCGAAACTGATTATGATGAATTTATAAAACCAGAAAAGAAAAACATTATTCAGAGGCAAAGGCCTAGACGTGAAACTGCTAAAATTGCCTGGAAGAAAATTTAGGAAGTGTTTAAACATTGAAAATTAATAATATATATATATATATATACATATTCAGCGGAAATATATATACTTAACATGGATATCATATAGATGTGAATGATTTATTTGACTGTGTTTTAATAAAAAGTTTAAGTTTTGTAAATAAATATTCTTATTATGGAAAGTATTTAAATGATGTATTTGTGTTGAGAAGAGTTGACCTATATATCACGTATACAGATGTATTCGTATTTACCTGTGTGCCTCATTAGTGATTTTTATATTTTTCACCGGAGTTGATCATAAAATGTTCAACGGATTCGTTCCCGCCTCTCGTAAAATTCGTGCTCTTTTGTTTTATTATTGTATGAATAAAGTCTCCTTTCTTGATTTGTTTAGTATCAAAGTTTGAAAGTAAAGATGCCATACCAATGTTACTATTGTTCAAAAAGTTACAAGTACCGCTAGAATATGCTTCGACATGTCAAAGAAAAACACGACGATACCTATGAGTTTGAATTGTACAGAAGATGACTGTAATTCCAGATTTATTAGAAGAGAGTATCTTTTCGTCATGTATCTTGATGAAGTCAAAGAGCCATTAATGCCAAACGGGATGATAGACAACAACAACAGTATTACAGTGATATCAGTGATGATGATTCAATTCTTGATCTTATTAACGACATGGTTGAAGTTCAAAATGATGACATTACAGATTTTGATATAGCTGATGTACTCCCAGATAGTGTGGCTTATACAAACTGACGATGGGTTGGATCATGCAAATAGTGATGGTGATCAGACAAGTATTAGTGGTGAAAATCAGTCAAGTGTTAGAAGTGTTTGTCATTCAGATGTTGAAAAGGTAAGGTCGTATTAGACCAGAATAATAATGTTCAGAGATATCATAATTATAAGTGATGGAGAAGAAAATACCGAACGCAGCACGTGTGAACAAATGTGGTCTATTAAACATCAGACAGTGATTTTTAACATTTAAAGGTCTGTTTACACAAAAAATGGACAGCAGTATGTTAGGGATGTGAATTTCTCCTATGATGCATTCGAAGAACTTGACTGACTTTTCTCTGGCGGAAGTGTCGCGAAATGCGAAAGAAGGCTATAAGAGACTCCGTTGTTGTTAATTCGATCCTACAATTATTTTGATTTTTGTTTATTGTTTAATGACTTGCAAACGTTTCCGATAATTCTTTAACGTATTCCTTCAATCATAATTTTGTTTTTAGAATACAATCGTTTAAATTCTATTGACGGAGTCAACGGATCTGTTTTTGTTATATAAACTAGAGTTAATTGTAATGAGAATTATGTATATATGAAATAAGAAGGATACAATAAAGGTGTGAAATACAGTTGGGTTACGTTACATTTAATTTACCAGTGAGACAATACTTCACGACAAGATTGTTGGAAAAGTTAGCATTGACGGATGTCAAATGTTTTTTTTTTTTAATTCCGGAGGCGACACAGAATATGTTTCTTTGCAATAGTCGCTAGAGCTATTCCGCGCTGTCTTTGTCTTTGTCTGTAATTCGTCGAAAACAATTGATACGCAAATTTATGGCAAATCTGAATTGTTAAATTCTTTGATTACTACGTTTTCCATTTGACTACACCCCTGTTTCATCCTGTTTGCAAGTCCTTGAGCAGCAGTTTTATTGACCTTTGGATATTTGTTTTACGTTACATATTTCTAGCTAATTATATTATTATAATTAGTGTTGATGTTATTTTGCTGTCTAGACAATCTGAAACAGCTGTCGTAAAGGTAAATGTATACTAAACGCAACTGCTCATATCAGAAATAAACATTGCAATTCAGCCATAGAACAACATGTACAGAAGAATATAGCTAACATTAAAATAATCAGTTGGGATGACGCCATAGTTCGTAACTGCTAGGGAAATTTTAATATAAAACATATTAACTTTGAACTTTTTAACACTTTAGGGGTTACGAAGAAAAATATTTCACTTCAATCAGAAATTTCAGCTTTTTTAATCTCCATTTATAAAGTTGTGTAAGTGGTTTCAAAGGAGATCTTTGAATGCATTTAACGTATTGTTCTACCTTATGATGGAATTCTGTAATTTGACTGGTCGACAAGAAGTTTTTTTTTACAAATCCATGGCATTTCAAACAAGTTTCTAAGCAGTGGTGTATTTTCTAGAGAAAAAAAACCTTGTTTCTTTTAACCTACCGGGGGTATTTGCGAAAAAATATGGCAATTTTTACCCTTTACTAAGACACTTGTAAAGCTATGAAAATCAATGTAACCTGCACGTTTTACATAAAATCGTTCGGTAGGATTAGACAGACGTATCATGTTTAGTCCGAGACAAGCGAAAATACCAGTCTCAACGTGCAATTTCACCCACCGTTGGGCTCGGGAAATGCAACAACTATCGACTGACATTTTTCACAAACTCCCTCCCAGACATGATATATCGGTTATTCGTCCTACTGGTATGTTCAACTATGTTCGGTACTGGAATGAAAACCGACTTTATTCGGAGACTTCCAATTTCTAATATTAATAAACTTTGGTTTACAACGAAGGAGTCTCTCCCTCTTGCATGGATCTGTCCTAAGCTAATTTAACTTTTCTATTTACATTTTTCCCATATATTTTGGTTTATAGATTTCCAACAGCTTTGATTTGATCTGCAATAAAGAGACATAAGTTGGAAAAGAAACTAAAATCTCTGTAACTTTGGCATTTTTGTAATTTGTATCTAGCGAAAAAAAATTTTGGTATTTGAATTACTCTCTATGTTTTTATTAATAAACAAGTTAAGACCTTTTACACGTAAAAAAATAAAATATTTTTAAAGGCCTTTTTTTTAAATAAAAAAAAATTTATCTTGGCAAAATTCTGAATTTTTTACTCATCATGCTGCTGGTGCTCCAGTTTGAAGAATATTTATAAGAAAACAAAATATCTTCTATCCAATATCTTTGCTGCCACCGAGTATAGGAAAAATAATAAATACATGTTAAAGATAGTAGCATGGCATCCAGTTGAAAAATATGTATCAAACATATTTAGACCGTCAAACGTACATTTCATACTTGCCCACGTCCTGAATAGTCTTCGGAACAAAACCTGACAATACTAATGTACAATGTACATACTTACTAGATATTTGTATTTTATTTTCATTGTTACCACCGAAAGAAAATATACTACCAAAATATGTGTCGTAACAAAAGTATCATGTAAAGGATATCAGCCAACACTTTATCCAATAAGACGTGTCTTGAGCACAATGTGTTTTCTTCTTGGTCGTTTTCTTGTATAGTCATTGAATGACATTACAAAAATGTAGTTATAATAAAAAATATAAGTAGCGGAAAGCAAACTAGAAATTTGGATTTTTTTATCTGATGCCAAATATTTGAAATTGTACGTGTTCCTTATTAAGTCACAGATTTGAAATTATACGTGTTCTATCCTAAGTCACATATTTGGAACCCGAATTTGGGATTATGCGTGTTCTTTCCTATGTAACACCTATATTTTAATTCTATGTGTTTATGACGACAGAAAAAGAAAGTAAAATAAAATAACCCTTTCATCATAGTTACCTGTAAATGAGCTGTTTTCTATTGTATATTGGTTCTTAATTTCAAGTAAGTAAGCATCAATAAAGTCCCGGATGTTTTCTGCATCAAATGTTTTCTCGTGTTCCTCTATTTCATTACGAAAAAAATTATACACCTTATCAGCATTTTGTTTTATACGCATACCACGAAATGGATCACCAGGTAGTTTTGCCAGGAACGGACTAAAATTCAATGGCCCGTTCGCTGCTGGATCATTCAGGATGTCGTTCGCAATCTGTATGAAATATCTGAATTGAGGATCATCGTATTCAAATCTTCTCCCTACTGTTATTGACATAACATTGTTTGACATACTAGCTTCGATAATATTCATTGGGTCAAATGGCTTTCCTTTGTAGTTTTCCAGTAAATGGCACAGGTTTTCTATTTCTTCTTGTATTCTACTTTCAAAACTTCTTTTCCCAAACCCAAACTCCCGTAACGCTGTCAAAGTAAAAGTCCGTTGATGTTTCCATTGTGAACCACTTGAACTTAGAATACCTAGTGAATATATGTGAATATTTATCACTAGTTTGAAAATAATATCTAATTTTTAGAACAGTTGTGGAAATTAATTTTTGAACAACAAAATTTCCTGCTACTTCTTTTACCAATAATGATAATAAACACAGACAAAGTTGTATGAATCTTTATCGTTGAATATCTCTTTCACATACTTGGTTTGCTCACGAAGCTTGCATGACTTGTTTAAATTGCAGACTAGCGCAAGAAGCATTGATAGTCCGTAAATGTTGCTTTTGATTATTATAATCCCTGAAATACAGCTGCGTAAGGAAACCTGTTTTAGTTATCCCACCGATTTGATAGTGACATGAGGTGGATTGTGAAGAAATTTTTCCTTGTAAGTTAGTCGATGTTAACATCAAGAAATGTCAACTTCTGCAAAACTGAAGGGTCGAGCATAACCATGTGAGTACAACCAATATATGCTGAATACATCGGCAAAAAAAATACCGAAGCAACAACGAGGAAAGGGAGAAATTCTAAAATCATAAATCCAAAATCACGGTAATTCGCAGCAACACCAATTGAGACAGTATGAAAAAGACAATACAAATAAACAAAAATGAACAAGAACGCCACAAAACTAAAGCACTAGCAGTGTGAACCCCTAGAAAAACTGAGGTATCATCAGGTGCTCCGGAAGGGTAAGCACGATCTGCTCCACGCGTGGCACCCGTCACACTGCCAGTGAAAANTCCGGTTTTGTCACAGTCGGTGTTAGTCAGTCCGGTAAGAAACTCTGGATCTACCCAAAGATATCTGTTCTCATCCGTGAAACAGAAACATTGTAATGGTCTGTCAAATCGTGCTGACGACCGTAAAACTTCTGTAGTGACAAATTGCAACAGTGACTGAACATACCCTTGATGTATAAGTTTTTGAGACAGGAAGTTCGCTCTGTTGACAAAATCGCTGTACAAACTACACGCACGACAATAGCGAATGAGTTGTGAAATGTATACGCCATATACCGGAGATGTGGGAATATTACTGCTCAAAAACGGTTCACTATTGGAAAGTCAAAATCATCACGCTTGTCGTAAAGTTTTGTTTTCAGACGTCCAGAGTTGTCAATGCAGAGGTATATATAGGTAATTGATATAGATATCATCATATTTATAAAAAAAAACTTTTTACTTGTATCACCAGACTCAAGTGAGCGACCAATTTCTAGCGACCAATTTTCTAGCGACCAATTTTTGGGTTTGTCTAAAAACCAAAAATTAAAATAAGGCCCTAACTCACCTAAAACAATTTGTAGCGACCAATTTATTAAAAATGTTTAAAAATGACAGACAAAAGCAAAAATGACCTCTAAACCATGAAAATTTGCTCATCGTAAATACAGTGCATAAATAAGAATGTGGTACTTAGTAACTGTTTTTTAATGTAAAAATTTTAATTGGCGGATCCAGGGGGGGGGGTTCCGTGGTTGGACCCCCCCTTTTCGGACAATCATATATTTTTTAATGAATATCCTGATGTTTTATCAAGGTATAACCGAACATTTTTCGTGCCTTTTACTTTTAAATTGGAACCCCCCTTTTCAAATTTCCTGGATCTGCGCCTTATAAAAAACTGCATTAATCAAATTTGTAAAAATATGTATACTAGGAATTGTTAATAATTTATTGAGATAACAAAGTTGAAATTAAGTATAATTGTCGAATATAGCAATCATTAAATTAATAAATAAGGGAAAAAGTTATATGTAAGAATGTTAAGCTATTTTGAAATAGAAAATTTTATCTTACTTCAAGAAGAAAAAAACAGATTAAAAAACAAAGTTATCTCCCTTTTATTTATTCCGTTTTGTCTTAGAATTGAGTTTATTGTGATATATATTGGAAATATTCTAATACCTTCGCAACTCTTATTTTAGAATTCAAAAATAGATCAGAATATATACTCTTTCCGACTGATAATTTCATTTCAAAAACTTAATTACAAATTCAGAATAATAAAACTACCTCTTTGTTTATATATTGGATGAAATATTTCCCAAATTTTCTATATTACCAAGTGGTAGTCGAAAGTTGCTGAATCAAAGTTTAAGGAAGACAGTGTTTGGGGTTCACTGCAGCCATGAATGGTACGTCCCCCATTTGGCTCTTTCGAAATTGATAAATATATATAAATAAATGTAAGCGTATAAATCTAATGCATATTTTCCAGTTAAATATGTTCGATACGTTTGTCCCTGATATATTCCCCAAATGCACTAATATAAATGCATAAGAGTTATATATTATTCTATGGTGGCTAATAGACTAATTTGCCGCACTGATGAATAAACGAAGACAATTCAAAAACCACGCCTCTTTTGGGGAGTTCATACATATGCA
>MJUU01009715.1:6622-28416 GCA_002080025.1 Modiolus philippinarum
TACATGTATATAAAACTGACCAGATACCCCAATTGGGGTATAACCATATACCCCAATTGGGATATAATACCTCAATTGGGGTATAGTGCCCCAATTGGGGTTTTCCCCAACCTGTTTATTTATTACATATATATATTTTCTTCTCCTCTTCTTTGAATGCATAAATTAACTTTTTGAAATTTACTTTCCAGGCATGCCATATGACAGATATGTTTCAAAAAGTATTTGGTATCTATCTCAAACATTTGTACCTGCCACTTTTATTTTTAAACAGGTCAGGAATAACCAATAATCGGTGGATTATATCTCAATTGACATATAATAGTATTATATAGTATTAAATACCTCAATTGACATATACTAGGATACACCAATTGACATATAATTCTTCCGTAAATGATGGTTTACTTACAGTGTGAGACAACCAATGTGAGATCGATGCATGCGACCTTGTAAATGACCAATCTGAATCATAGGTGTTCATTTTTGTGGTACCATTATTGGTCCGAAGGCCCATTGGTCTGAAGGTCCATTAGATCGAAGGCCAATAGGTCCAAAGGTCCATTAGTCCGAAGGTCCATTGGGTCGAACTTGCATAAGTCCGAAGGTACTTTAGTTAGAAGATCTTTTGTTCCAAAAGTCTACTGAATCGTATATAATGGTTTGATTACTTATAATATTGTTTCCATTCACGAGACTTTGTAAGCATGGTAAGAAAGTGACACAATTCAAGACCTCATCATACCATACATGCCATATTGAAATCTGCAATAAAAAGTAAGGGCTATCGTCAGATCTAGAGCTGTCAAGGGGTTTTGGGTTCACAGAGTGAGAGGGGGATCTCACAGGTTCGCACTGCAAGATTTTTTCTCTCCAAGACGCAAAATGGTACATTCTGAGAGCATATCAGGTGGTCATAGCAAAGAATGTTAAACAAAATTCTTGCCATAAAAAGAAAACAGTGTTTCAGCTAGATCGTTTTCACTGGGCGGTCTGCCCTCCCTTTCCCAAATGCCGCCCTGTGCCATTTTTAGATGGCTAAGTGCCGCCCTGTGCCCTTTTTAGATGGCTAAGTGCCGCCCTGTGCCCTTTTTACATCGCCCTCACCTTTTCTTAGTTTATATCATTATTATCGTCATGCGCTTGCGTATCGTACTAAATATTGATCTGTTTACATTGGCGATGATTACCTGAGTATTGACACAGGCTAATTAAGGTGTTTCAAAGTGATCAAACTCTTAATTGAATGAAATTATTATACGGTGTTTGTGTAATTTCTTCACAATGGCCAGGCAATAATCACAGGTGTCAAATCATAGCCTCCAGTAATTACATGGCTATGATTTAATTATCATCAAGTTGTTTGACACTAACACGTGGTCAAAGTGACATGTGAAAGCCCACATGTATCACACATATAATAGACAATGAAATGTTACTTTAATGAATATAAACCCTGATATTCACAAATCAATGTGGAAAATGGACAAATGATGCCAAAACTTCCAATGATTCAATTTACGCAATTTATATGCTGAATTATGTCCCCTTATAATGTGTAGAACTTGTACCAATAGAAACATTTAGGTGTTTTTTAATTGAAATATATATATAAATTCATTGGAAATGAAAAAGTTACATCACTTTCAAGAATGTTTATTGGATCTTACTAAAATTGTATAAATATTTGCAAATTTAAATATACCAATTGAAATAAGATTAAAAATATATACTTCAATTAATCAGTTCGATAAAGTTAAACAATAAGCAATGTGCAAAACAGGAACTCTGTACAAAACTCAGAGTAATAATGTTATTGTTTCCAATAGAATTATGCACCTAACAGTTACTAGATGGATGCAGAGTTAATAGGGTTGGACTTCTGATTAAACCTGTACCATCTTCCTGGAGAAGGGATGGTGCACGTGATAAGTAGGTGACTGGTTTTATTGAAATATGTTTAATGTTTGATCTGTTACATAGTTCGTACTCATTTTAACAAATTAATAAGCACAGAAGTGCAAAATTCTTTCATTAAAACGACTCCAAAAAATCTCCTGCATTGAACCCTTAATCTCCTGGTTTTTGGAGGGAGATCTCCTACATTGGCATCCTGGCATTATCACAGGTATGAACAGAAAATGCTACAAATTTTTCATTGCCAAGGTAAAAAAAATTCAATACTACCTTTAACAGTTAACTTTGGCTATATTAAAATGTTTATATAACTGTTGAAATAATAAAGACAATGCATTCAAAGTTCAAAAGCTTTATTTAAAGACGATATATATAACAACAATATAACATAAGCTCTCAAGAGCTTTTAAATCGTCTATATATAAAAACTTAAAACTTAAAAACTTAAAAGCATGACTAGCTTTTATTTAATTATCAATCAGCACCAAAAAATGCCCTTTTGTGATTTCAATCAGTGCGCTAAAGTGCCCTTTTTAGGATTGGCTCCCTGCCTTTTTATACGACAGCAAAAAATTTGAGGTCGTATAATGGTATGGCGCTGTCGTCATGACGTCGTCCGGCGTCGTCGTCTGTAGACACTTTTGTTTTTGGTCAATAACTTAAGTTCCAGTTGACCAATTCTTATGAAACTTTAACACAGTGTTCCTTGGCACAAAAGGAAGGCTGGGATGGGTTTTGGTTATTTTGGCCCCTCCCGTTTTTATAAAAGGGGCCAAAAAGGGCAAAATTGGGTGTTTTCACATATTTGGCTGTAGAATCTTTATTATTTATCGGATTTTGATGGGGTTTCTTTCAGCGTCCTCCTGAGTAAATTTCCAATCAGCAGTATGCCAATGGATTTCACGTGGCATGTACCGTTTACGAGATAAATGGGGCCCAAAAGAGGTGAATTTCAAAAATTTTAATTTTTCAATTTTTAGTCCGATTTTGATGCAGTTTTTTGCAATGGATTCCTTAGGAAAAATTAACATAGTGCTGAACCATCAGATTTTGATAACTTGTTTCTTTTCCAATCTATGAGGGGCCCAACCGGGCAAAAATTGCAAACATGTGGATTACCTTAAATTTTTATTTTTCATCTGATTTCAATGGGATTTTTTTTCTTTAGATTCCTCTCATTGTAGGCTTTCAGTATTATGACCATGGATTTGGCGTAGCTCTTACTGTTTCCGAGCTATTAGGGGTCAAAGGGGCCAAAATTGCAATTTTAAGAAATATGTGAATACTTAATTTTTCATAGGATTTCAGCCTGAGTTCTTTCTTTTGATTTCTCTTGATGTAAGCTTTTAATTGGTAGTCAACAGAATTTCTTAGCTCTTACAATATCCTAGTAATAAGGGCTTATTTTTATTTTCACTAGTTTGTGTCCAGTTAATTTATCTGTCAGATAGTTATTGTGTCCAGCAAATAACTGTTTGCACATTCATTTTAGTTTACACTTGTTCAAAATTCAGAGGTCGACATGCTGCGGTCGTATCATGCTGTGCTCGACGTAGCCCTTTATTAAATTCTAGCTGGAACACTGGAAAAGAAAATCAAATTTGCTTTCATATATGTGACCTTGTATCAAAATTGTTTTATTTAGTAGATATTTATCGAAAATGATCCATTTGTATTAAAGATGAAACGAAACGACCTAGAATTAATGGTTTTTCTGATCAGTAAAAGATCATTTTTCTATTTGAAATATATTTTTCCTCGAAAATTTAAAAAGCATGACATTGAAAAGGATGAGGGTGAGAGCGTGATTTGGACTTGGAAAGCGTGACTCTCACGCCCAAAGCGTGAGACTTGACAGGTCTGTATTGTGCCTGTTTTTGTATGGAGTTAAGATCAAAGTTTTTTCACTTATAGCCATTTTAGCTCACCTGACCCAAAAGGTCAATGTAAGCTATTTCCATCACATGGAGTTCATCGTCCGTCCATCTGTTAACATTTCATATTCCATCTTCACCTCTGAAACCACTAATTCAAATTCAACGAAACTTTACAGGAATGATTTATGGAAGGTTTTTTTTTTTTTGTTTTTTTGTTTTGTTTTTTTATACAAAGATTGCCCATTTCATTCTGATTCAGAAGGAGGGAGTTGCTTGGGTGATTCCCTAAATAGATGATTTAATCTTGGGAACAGTGAAAATAAATATTCTAATCCTACTAGTCATGAAAATAAATTATTTAATTTTTATTTGAAGAATAATATTTGTTGCAAATGCAAATAATAATCTGACGTTACATTTGGTAAAAATTGACAAATGATAGATAGATAAATTGTTTGAGATTTTCATGAAAATAAATATTTTTTCTTGGCAAAATCGCCCAAGCCCCCCTTAAAGATCACTTGCGCGTCCCCTTATAGGTGTAGAGAGCTCTATAATTGCAAAGCTGGATTTGTTTACAGCCCTCACGCTGGGGTCTACATCATAAGTAAAGGATTTCAAATCTTCAGTGCAAGAGTTTGTAAGTGAAAAGTAAGACAATCATTACTCCGCAATGAATTTAATCTCGACACTCAGTAATCATGGTAATATAGCAGCTATTTACAAGACAACATGTATCTACCAAGCAATTATCAGCGGACACTAAAGGATATCGAAAAATATGACTTGTAATGGAGTAAGACGAAATTATTAAGATATATAGCAATCAGATATATGCAATAAAGCTACAACTTAAATTTGGGTTGGTTTTAGCCCGGGTTGGGGGCACTGCCTATATATGTGTTGCTTGGTATGTTCCCACACACGGGGTAGCATTTTCAGATGAATTGTCTAGAATGGGGTATATTTTTTTAACCTTGTCTTGAAAGAGGTCAAATTTTCTTGTCTATAATGGGGTATATTTTTTTTAGCCTTGTCTGGTCGAATTTTCTTGTCTACAATATTTACAAATAAACAAATAAACCCTAACGGGTTAAAGCAAAAATATAAACTGAACAATGACATACAAATTCACAAATTGTTTACAACATATAATAAGAAGATTAATTATATTTAATGAAGTAAAATTGGCCAATGTGGACCTCATTTTCGCAGTTCTTCAGACTGCTTTATATAGTCAACAACACTGGACAATATACTTGTACATGTATCTGGATTCAAAATTTTTTTTAACTTTGATGGAGAATCAAACTGGTCAAAATCAGTTACATGGTTATTTATACTTTCAATGAAACTCTGTCTTATATTATTGTTAATTTGACTATGAAAAAAGAAGTGTTCTTCGTTGTCAAGGACATTACAAGTTTTACATATTCTTTGATTTCGAGGTATTTTCTTGTATCTTCCTACTTCTACTTCAAAGTTATGATCACTGATTCGAAATTTTGTGATCAGTTGACGACTATTAAAATTTTTTAATTGTTTTAGGTACATTTTGTATTCCTCTAGCTTAAAAGTAGTTTTCAATCCTAAAATAAAGATACAATTTTGTCCAAATTTGATATCTTATTAATGATTACTTTTTCATAATAATCTGTGTTTGAATTTTTAAAAAACTTGTTTTCTTGAGTTTTTTAACAGGTTAGTAAATCTATCAAAATCTATGAAAGTTTAATTTCTGGATTTAACTCAGGTTCTTGGAAAATGCTATTTGCACAGGAATACAATGGAGTATCTAGCAAATTATCTGGTAACATTCATGTCATGAAAAACATTTTTCAGCGGGAATAAGTTGATTAAAATTGCATTCTAACAACTTAATTGACTATGAAATTGGCATATTGGCTTGACATGTAAATAAACAGTAATTGTTTTGTAAGAAGGGTTATATATTTTTACACGTTTTTCTAGAATGGGGAATAGGAATCCATCAAAAGTCTAGAAAGGGGTCAGGGTTTGAACTAGTGAAGGAACATCCCCATAAATTTTCAGACCAGGTGCCATTGGGGGTCTTAGAACTTCTACATTAAGATTTTCTTATATTATTGATTCAACATTGAACATTATGTTGAATACAGATGTACACTTTAAAAATCCAATATGTTGTTGCTGATTGGTCAGGTATTCCTGGCTTTTATAGCAGAAATTTGACACTATCCTGTCCCGATTCCCTGCATCCTGGTAGAATAGTAGATAAAGGAAGTAAAAATTCCAAGATTTCATGTAGCAGTTTCCGAGAGCAAATGTTTTTAAAACAGCCACCACTTCGTTCTTGTCTGATCATTTTTTACTATACATTTTAAAAGGCAGCATGTAAACTGTACATTTTGAAAAGTTTTGCAGAAGGTACATCTTCATGTGCCTTTACCTTTCACAAAAGAGTCATTCATCTCCTTCAAATATAATACTTTAAAGTTGAGTGTCGGCATTTCGAAAAAAAAAAACCCTAAAAAACTCGAATAAAGAACCAATGTTACACATTATGCACTGATAATAACATTTGATAGAGGGAAGACATGTGTCATATATGCTATAAATTTCTTAATCAGGAAAAAATATTTGGAAACACAAAATGCAATTTAATCTGTTGCATTGTTTTTCCTTTGTGTAAAGTTACACCTGATTCCTAGGAGGTAATCGTGGACAGACAGAAATACAGCATGGTTCCTATATACACCGTAAACTGTGTTTATAGGGAGAACAATTATGCCTAGTCTAAATTATAAATATGCTTAGAATAGATCAGTTATGCCTCGCCTAAAGTGGTTTTAGTTAAGGATAGGCTTGTCATAATTTAAGTTTGGGCAAAGCATAATTATTACACTTAACAAATGCTTAAGGCTAGGCATAACAGTCAATTGAATTTTTAAAATATGGTCAACTTTTGTCTATTTATTTCTTAATTGTAGCCCAAAATTGACCTTCGGACCAATGGGCCTTCGGACTAATGGACCTTCGCACCAATGGGTCTTGGGACTAATGGACCTTTGGACCAATGAACCTTCGGACCATTGCATGGTCCCTGTCACATTGTAAGGTACAAACAAATGGTGACGACGGTACTCGCACAGTAAAAGTTTCCAGATGTTTGTTGTCATATTTTATGGAAGAAATAGCTACTTACATTTGACCAAAATCACAGATCGGAATATCTTGCTCTCATGTAAGAAATTCTTCCGTCTTATTCTCTCCTTTTGCTGCACTTTACTCAAGAAATGAGGGAATTTTTACATTCATAAAAGACACCCCCATCTTTGATCTGCTGTCATGTAAGAAGCTATTATTCCCTAATTTTAAAAATTTACCCTTTTAATGAAATCAGTGCATTTATTTCTGAAAACCATGATGGATAAACTTTATTATTTAAAGACCTGTCAATTCTCAGGAGATCGGCTTGAGACTCACGCAAAGCTTAGCCAGATTTGTAGCAAATTACTTTGATCTTTTAATTTTTTACTATGATCTTTGACAATGTTGGCAAATCTCACGATAGGCAATTTTCAAAACTTGACAGGGCTGCGTTTATGCATTCACTATTGTGTGTGTAGTCAAGTGAACATGAGTACAAATCAGTAATGAATTGATGATCAGGTAAATTCTTTATATTCAATCAACCTTAATCATTAAAGGTCATATGTGCAGATAAGATAACAAAAGAAATATTGTTTGCATGCTTTCTCAAGAGATGCAACATAATTTTAAACCAATTATGCTTTGGCAGAACTGAGTTGTGTTTATAGAACATGTATTTAGGTTAAAATTGATATGCCAGTCAAATATCAAGAAATTCTTTGAAAAATGTCATTATATGTCAATTGGTCTATCCAGATATATATCAATTGAGATATAATCCACCAATTATTGGTTATTCCTGACCTGTAAAAATGCTCATGGGTGTTTTGTTGCGTAAAATGACTCAGAGGACACCATAAAACTAATAAAAGGGGCTAAAAAGCATATTCCTTGTTGTTTTGTAGCATCTGCATAACATGAAGAAATCATGAAATAAGCCAACAACTGTTTTGTTAAGGAGGTTCTCTTCTCATGTTTTCGGATTTTTGACAGATTTTCGGAATCTTCTGGTTTTATCTATTTAAACAGTAAGTGGTGCAACTTAAATAAGTTATCACCAAAATCACTTAAACATGTTAAATCAGTTACTATGAGTTACTGACTTTAAATAACCTATATGAGTTACTGTTTTGTTAATCAAGGGACATTACTCTGTTGATAACTTCATTCAGTTATTGATTTTTTTTTTACATTATATTCAGACTGAGTTTTGTTGAAATTCTTACTTATTGGTCACAGTTAAGTCTATTATTACACATGTATGAAGTATTTCAAATTGACCTCAATCTAATGATGACCTGTCTAATTAATTTTGATAAACCATTTAAAAGTTAATTGAGATTTAATTTCCCCAGGGTGTAAAATTTATGGGGTTTGGTGCATTTATTTCCTCTCTTTGCACATTTATAATTGATAGGTAATTACACAGTTAAGATTCCAAACCATATGGAAAAAAACCATATGGGAAAAACTTATGTTTGAGAAAAATCTTTGTCATAAAGAAATTTGCAATCAAAGTTGGATGTTTTCAGGAAGTCAACATTTGATAACTTAAATAAGTTATTGCTGAAAATACATGATCACTCATTTCAGTTGGACAAAAGTACTTCATTTGATAACTTGAATAGGTTACAAACTGACTGTTAAAAGCATTATAATACAGTTAAACCTGTCTAAACCAAACCCTGACTGAATTGAAAACCTGTCTATACCAAATACAATAAGAAGATCTTTTCTAAGTGATATCAATTTCTTTATATGTTGAACCTGTGTAAACCGAACACCCGTCTAAACCGAACAAAATCTTCAGTCCCAGAGGGGTTCGGTTTAGACAGGTTTCACTGTATTTTTGGATATTGACCCCTTATTTTTTCCATATTTCATTTTATACAATTTATGGGCATTTTGTAAAAATTTCATTAAATTCTATTTATTCTGTCAGTCTGTGACATTCATTCATGGTCAAACCTTGTTAATGTTAATCCTGTGAAAAATCAGAGGAGTTCAGTTTCCACCAAATTTTCAATCACTTATATCTCAAATACGAGATCATCAACTTACCAATTTTTTTCACTTAAATTACTTCTTTTTAGTTCACCTCAATGAAGTTGAGGGGGACTATTGAAGTACCCTCGGCGTCCACGTCCTCCTCGGTGTCTGCGTCCGTGTCCGCATCCGCATTTGGGTATATATCTTGGGAACTTTGAAGGGTAGGATGATCAAACTTTGTATGCAGGTGCATCTTGGGTTGTCTCACAGCCTCCAGGAAAATCAAGTCTCTCTCAGTTTGACCTACAATTTCTGCGTCAATGACTTAAATTCAAGTTTACGTCCGAGTTCATATCTCAGTCACTGTACATGGTAAGATAATATAGCCTTGCATGTGCATGCATCTTTATACCCCCCTGCAAACAAAGTTTTGGGGGGTATATAGGAATCACCCTGTCCGTCCGTCTGTCTGTCTGTCCGTCCATGTACCTTGTCAGCACATGTTCTCCTAAATTGATTCTTGGATTTTGATGAAATGTTACACAGTTGTAGTACACCATCTGAAGATGTGCATGAAGTAATATGGTTGCTGCCCGAAATTTTGAAGGGGAGATAATTCGTCTTTATATATTTTCTGGAAAAAGAGGGAGGCGAACCTTGTCAGCTCATGTTCTCCTAAACGGCTACTTGGATTTTGATGAAATGTTACACAGTTGTAGTACACCATCTGAAGATGTGCATGAACTTATATAGTTGGTGCCGGAAATTTTGAAGGGGAGATAATTCGTCTTTGAATATTTTCTGGAAGAAGGGGGTTGGACGAACCTTGTCAGCGCATGTTCTCGTAAGCGGCTGCTTGGATTTTGATGAAATGTTACACAGTTGTAGTACACCACCTGAAGATGTGCATGAATTAATATAGTTGCTGTCTGAAATTTTGAAGGGGAGATAATTTGTCTTTGAATATTTTCTGTGTAAAGGGGGAGGGGTGATCCTTGTCAGCGCATGTTCTCCTAAACCACTGCTTGGATTTTGATGAAATGTTGCACAGTTTTAGTACACCAGCTGAAGATGTGCATGAGGTAATATGGTTGCTGTCCAAAATTTTGAAGGGGAGATAATTCGTCTTTAATATTTTTGAGAAAAAAAGGGAGGAGGTATATCATTTTGTCCATACTTGTATTTTGTCTACATTTGTACTGTGTCCACAACTGTATTGGGTCCACACACACTTACATTTACACTTGCCATATTGATTCAGGGTTCAATTAGCGGGGGTATACCTGGCTGCCATTCAGAGACAGCTCTAGTTGGTGGTAGGTCAGCATCCAGGTAAAATTAGGTCACTTTGACCTACATTTTCCGCATGATTGACTTGCATTCAAGTTTACGTCCGAGTTTATATCTAAGGCACTGTACATGGTAGGATCATCTAGCCTTGCATGTGCATGCATCTTTGGCAGTAGGTCAGCATCCAGGCAAAGTTGTGTCACTTTGACCCACATTTTCCGCTTGATTGACTTATATTCAAGTTAACATCTAAGTCCACTTCTCAGTTACTGACATGGTAGGATCATCTAGCTTTGGATGTGCATGCATCATTGGCTGTTGGTCAGCATCCAGGCAAAATTTGGTCACTTTGGTCCTTAGCTGATTTTGGCTTCACATTTAGATCATATTGGTTGTTTGTTCTCTATCAGTTTTTACATATCTTTGAGTTTATGGTCTTCCAAACGTTTAGATTTTATCTGCACTGAAGAGACATAGGTTGTCGAAATGCGCATATGCAGAAAGTAAATTCACAGTAACTTCGGTATTTAGTTATTTGACCTACATTTTCTGCATGATTGACTTACATTCAAGTTTATGTCCAAGTTCATATATCAGTCACTGTACATGATAGGACCATCTACCCTTGCATGTGCATGCAGCTTTGACAGTTGTATAGCCTCCAAGCAAAATTAGGTAACTTTAACCTACATTTTCTGCATGATTGACTTACAAATTCAAGTTTATGTTTGAGCCAATCTCAATTACTGTATTTGGTAGGATCATCAAATCTTGTACAAAAATGTATGTGCATGCATCTTTGGCGGTAAGTCAGTATCCAGGCAAAGTTGTGTCATTTTGACCTACATTGTCCGCTTGATTGACTTATCATTGAATTTAACATCATAGTTCAATTTTCAGCTACTGTATGTTATATGTTAATGTAAACTTAGATATGCATCTTTCCTGATGTTAAGCAGCATCAAGGCAAAGTTATTATGACCATATGCCACAACGAGGCAAACTTTGTAATGGTTGATTACCTATGATTACCTATGTTTTAATTTTCTAACAAAAAAAAATCATGTTTAGATGAAATCTTATTTATTTTCAAATGGAGTAGTGAACTCCCTTTAAGCAAGGAAGAAATAAATGCTCTGAAAATTCCAAATTTAATGCTGTTATGAAAAACCCCACAAATAGGGATAGTTAGCATGTTTGCTGTCAATTGTTGCTATATTGCAGAGCCTTGTAGTCCTTCATGCTTTTGAAATTTATATATATTGGCTTATCATAGTCTAGCTGGGGAACAATAGCTATTATGATCCTTGTGCTGATTTTTTCATAGTTTCAGACCATAGACATGATAGATCTACGAATTTTACCTTATTAAAAACTCTGATTTTCTGCAGCAAAAAAAGGTTGTGGAGATTGAAGGGATTCTCAGTCAAGCATCTTTGACCAACATTCTCTAGAACAAAACATTTCAGGGACAGAACAAAATGAATTTTTCATACCCACAATGGATATCCAAAAAGAAATAGGTTGTTACATCTTCTTGCATAAGAATCCACTTTTTTCATTCTTTAAACCTTTCTTCAGTAAAAAAATCAATTCATCTTTATTTTTTAAACATTCCCTTAGAATTATGAGATGTCCATTCCAGACACTAACCCGACATGAAGTGGTATTTCGTTTTGACTGCTGAAATGATAAAAACTGCCAGAAATGTGCGATACATTTCAGGTCTATATAGCAGAAATTCCTATCGCTATGGTCTGCCAACAAAAAAAAATAAATAAAGGGTCTATACAGCAGCTGCAGCTAACTGAAAACCGAAAAAAGCTTTCTTATTATGGTAAGCCCTTAAAGGTATAATAAGATATACCAACAATTTAGTAACAGACATTTAATGTTTGAATTACTAACTGGTATCTCACATGCGTAAATTTGCATTGAAGTCCATTTTTCACAATCATACATGAATTGTCTCCTCCTTTTCTGACTATAAAGTAAGTGAGAACTGAACTGTCAGTCAAAAAAGAACGAACGATCCGTTGACAATGGCAACATCGGAAACACTAAAAAACAAGGACACCACTTGAGTATGGGACAAAAAAGAAAAATGAAGACACACATACAGATGAACAACACGGACCCAATAATTTTGCTTTAATATGATACATGAAAAGGTTGCACGAAACAAACACGGTGGACCTCCCTGTATTAAATTCGCCACCAGAAAATATACAAGTAGAAGAATGAGCGCACATTGTTGCAGTCCTTTAAATTGGTAAATCTTTTTTATACAGTGGGTTGGCTCTATTGACTTGTTTCCCAATGAGCAAGCTGATGCAAATGTTATTGTGAAAGGTGATTCTTGGACAGATCAAGAAGAACATGTATGTACTGAAGTTGATAACATATTGGGAGGCGAAAAATTAGATGCTGTATTTTGTGTAGCTGGAGGATGGGCCGGTGGGAATGCTGCAGCAAAAGGTAAATGATGTGATTAGATTATTTATGCATTAAGTTCAGTTAGGCAATGAGCATTTAAGTATTCTCTTGTGTGACAACAGCCACGACTGTAATGCCTAAAGCAAATTCCAGTCTAGCTCAATTTTCTCCAATAGTATATAAGTGAAAGTTATTGATAAGCAGTAAGGAAGTTATTCTTCAGTAGTACAGGCCAATTTTCCAAAATGGCAAATGACTTTTACCTAATTTTCATTGATGAGTTTTTTGTATTTTTCTTTTCTTCCTCTATAACCAGATATTTATGGTAGAAGCCATGGTGAAAAAATATCTTTTCTCATCTTTGAGCATTCGCAGATCCAGATGGGGGGGTCAGGGGGGTTGGAACCCCCCCTTCTGTGGACCATCATGCATTTTTAAATGAATATCCTGATGTTTTTTGTTTTTTTTTTTAAGAAATACCCCCAAAAATTTTCGCGCCTCACTCTGCTAAGGGAAATTTCCTTTCATTCCCTATCGGAACCCTAATTGCCTGGATCCGCACCTGTTTGCGATCCCGCCTGGAGTCTTAACTCTAGTCTGTTAAAAAATCTAGTTTTTAAAGAGTACCAGAAATTCTATTTTCCATCAGTTTTGATGGGATTGTTTCTTTTGATTTTTCGTGCGTAAGCTTTAACATGTTTAAATAGTTTGTGGACAAATTTGGTGTAGCTCATGCCATTTCCAATCTATAAGGAGCGAGAGGGATCCAAATCTTGTCCTTACAAAAAGGATTTTTTTATTTGATTCTTCATCAGGTAAGCTTTCAGTACTGTATTGATGAAAGACACTTAACCATTTTTATAGTATTCATTATTAATTCAGATTAATTTTGAATTGTTCAAGAATGACAATATTTCTATTATAACTGACCGAGAGAAACATTATGTAAATTCTATTTAGTAATGCAACATGCGACATATTTATATTCCTTCATAAATTTTACTGACAGAATAATTGCCAGATAGAAAAATGCATATTAAAACAAAAAATACAAAAATGTACTAAATTCAAATAGAAAAATGGCATGTTTAAATTTCAACTTCTAATATCATTGTAAAAAAAATCAAAACTTGTGGGATGTTTGATTGAATTTTTTTTTTTTTCATTTCTTTTAAACAGAATTTGTGAAAAATGCTGATTTGATGTGGAAACAAAGTGTATGGACATCTTCCATCTCTGCTGCCATAGCTGCCAAACATTTGAAGGAAGGGGGTCTTGTGACCCTCCCTGGTGCAGCACCTGCTGTATCTGGTACTGCAGGTAGGCAAAATGTTCATCAAAATTAGTCTATATCTCTGTATACATGATATTCATACAACAATACTGTTACTGTTCCATCTTGGATACATTTTTGACTCGTTTTTGACAAAATACATGTCTATCCATAACTAATAGTGAACATTCAATTTTTAGTTCACCTGGTGTCAGTGGTCCATCCTTCACCCGTCATAAACTTTTCATTCAGTGATCTCCTCTGAAACCAGTGGGCCAATTGGAACCAATCCTGTCCCAATAGTCCTTAGGTGGTCCCCCTTAAAAAAATTGTGTCCATCTGGGTCTTACCTTATCCGAGATGGCCACCAGCCTGGAACATAGTTTTTACATCGGAACCTATGGAAAAGACATTCAAAGATCATCTTCTCAGAAACTACCAGTCCAATTATAACCAAACTTAGTCATAATTGCCCGTAGATGGCCCTTTCTAAAAAGTTTTCCAGCAGGTCAGTACCTCATCCAAGAAGGCCGCCAGTGAGGAACATAGTTTTAACATTGGACCCCAAGGAAAAGACATTAAAAGATCTTCATCTCATAAACTACTAGTCCAATCATAACCGTTCTAATTCACAAGGGTCCTTTAATGGTCCCTTCCAAAAAATGTATACGGCAGGTCTGTACCTCTTCCAAGATGACCAACAGTGGGGAACATAGTTTTAACATTTGACCCTATGGAAAAGACATACAAAGATCATCTTCTCAGCAACTACTAGTCCAATTATAGCCAAATTTAGTCACAATATTCCTTAGATGGTCCCTTACAAAAAAGGTATGTGGCAAGTCGATACCTCATCAAGATTGCCAATACATGTAGCAGGGAAACTAGTTTAGCATTGGATGCAATGGAAAAGACATTCAAAGATCTTCTCAGAAGCTACTAGTCCAGTGAGAACCAAATATGTAGTCACAATGGTTCTTAGATGCTTCCCTACAAAAAAGGTATCCAATAGATCAGTACCTCTTTTAAGATAGCCACCAGTGCAGTGTTCTCGGTAGACATAAAACGTCTGGCGCAACGCCAGCCTTTTTTTTCATGACGCCAGTGCCCTTTTCACCATGTCTGCCCTTTTTGTTGTGGCGCCAGTGCCGTTTTGCTCAAATTCTATGTAAAATCACTGTGAAATAGCCGATAACATACTTTGTCAAACTGACAAAACATCGTACAATATCTGCTTATTGAAATTATGTCAATCAACACATGTAGCTTTGTGACAGGTAAACAAGTTCATTAGAGTGATTAATTAGGGCTGATTGGGACAGGTGTTGTGTATTTAGCAATCAGTCAACATTTACAATGATTACCAGTAATCAACATATGACAATTTTTGGAAAACTTCATTAATTACCTCCCTTGCAATATTCATTTTGGCTATAAGATTTTATTCTTTACCAAGAAATACGCCAATTTAACGGAATGTTCTGCAAATTTTCTAAATAACTGTCTGAAATAATATATGTAGCTATTTTCACATACTTTTTTTGAATATTTGAACTTTAAAATAAATTATGATACTTATTCAGTCAACTTATCTATGGATTACTTATTTTGCCACCCTACCATCTTTCATGAAACTTCATTTTAAAACTTCTGAAAGAATCTAATCTGATTATTCAAATGGGGACATAAAAGAAAGAGTACAGAAGGTCAAATTAAAATAACCGAAAGTCTAAACAGTTCAATGCTGTGATACTTATGCATACATTCAGCTAGCCCTTTTGAAAACGCAATCTAAGTATCAAAGTGCCTTTTTTCATATTTGATTTACGCAGTGAAGTGCCCTTTTTGCGATTGGCGCCATGCCCTTTTCAAATCCTGTCTAGAACACTGCAGTGGGAACATAGTCTTCATTGAATTCAATTAAAAGAAATAGGTCTCTGACACCAGTAAGGGCTATTCCAGAAAAATTTATCACCCGAGGGGGGGGGACGCCAGTTTTATTTTTTTCTCTTGGTCCTGGGGGTCAGCCTGATGTTGTCTGATGGTAGAAATAATATTTTTTTCTATTGGTGGTGGGGTCTTAAAATATATGGCATTCCCCCCCTGGATGGTATATTTAAATGGAATAACCCCAATCCAGTTTGGACCAAACTTGATCACAAAAAGTCCTTGGGTAGCCCCTTCAAAATTTGCATCTGGCATGTCTACATTCCATTCAAGGTGGCTTCAGGAAGGAACAGAGTTTTAACTCTGGACCCTAATGGAAATGCCATTCATCTCTCTATGTTGGCCATGATCCAGGTGAGTGATACAGGCTCTTGAGAGGTTCTTGTTATTCTTTGTTACATCTAATAGTAATACTGGAACCAGATAGAAATGTGTGGCATGTGTTCAAAAAAATGTGAAAGTTAGAATATGTAACTAATATGAAAAAGAAAGGAAATGGGGTAAATGTCAAGGAGACAACATCCCATATCCAGGTTAAAATNACCCAAAACAAAGCATCTAGGGGTCACCGTACAATCTTCAACACAGTGAGGAACCTCATACCATATAGCAAGCCCTAAATGGTCCCAAAAAGGTAAAAAAGTGAATAAATCAATGGAAACTATAAATAAACAATAAACATTGAAACAATAACAATAAATCAATAGTACATTAGGTGCATTCTAAATAAAGGTAATAATTATTTTAGAATGTTGTTCTAAATTGAATCCTGTGACCTTTTCTTGTTATACGCTTCCAAAATTGACGAGCTTTGCAAGTGTGAAGTGCATACAATGGTATTGTTAAATATATACCTCTAGGAAAGTAATAAGTTAAAAGTGTCTTATCATTTCTATAAATAACAAATTAAGTTTACACTTTAGTTAATTATTATGGCCAGAAAAAATATGATAATTTCTGAGACCCTTAATCTCATTTTCTGCAAAAGAAAAATTCTCATTGAAACAGAATTAAAGGTAATATAACCATTGAGAAGTCTTGAGCCAGAAAGCCAAATTTATGGTAATTCTATGTTAAATACTTTTAGGAGTGCAAAACTTTTCTTTTCTGTCTCATTAAAGTTTTAAAAATGATTTGAATAAGAAATGTACAACATTTTCGCTTGAAATAAAGAGGCAAATAGTGCTCCTTATACAATTTTACATTTTGCATTGAAATTATTTTGGTCTCATTATCAATACAACATACAGTATATTACGATTCAGCCAAAGTAAGTATTATTTGGACTCTGCAATAGTCAAGTAAAAAATGCATGTTTATAATATGAGCTGATCTAGTAAAAAAAATTGTGGGGGGGGGGTGACCCCCAAGGGTCAAAAATAAGAATTTGATGGGTTGTGAGTATATTGTAGACTTGCTCTGTAGAAATGCTTGGAGAAAAAATAAAAATTTTAATCATGGTGGGTCCTTTTAAAAAATGCCTTCCAACCCCCTTACAATACTTAGATTTAAGGTAGTACGGGAGTTATAAAATTACACATCATAGTTGCGCATGTGACAAAAAATGGAATCCCTCTGAGAATGCTGCCGAATCGATCTTCAATGTCAAATATGCCACTTTTATTATGTAATCACGCAGAATATTGAACCTTTTCAGCAAACTCCTGAACTATTAAGGGGAGATTACTTGTATATAAATGATCGGGAAAAAAATAAAATTTTTGCAGTTTATTCAAAAATAAGTTTTGTGACCCCAAAATATTTTTCATGGAAATCGATGTACAGGATATAAGCTATTAAATTACCAAATTTCAAAAAAAATTCTATTAAAGGTAACTAAAATAGATTAATTTAAAAAAAAATTGCTTATTTTCCCTATCATTTCCACCAAAATAGCTTGTTTTTACGTAACAGATTTCATTCTTATTTGGCCACTGATCTCCAATTTTTATGTCCCGCCACGAAAGTGGAAGGGGCTTATAGATTTACCCTTGTCTGTCCGTATCTCCCGCTTTTAATTTTGCATTTAGGTCCAAAGTTTAGTAACCTAAAGTGACATCTTCATGATATTGAATCATTACATTCACCTAAATGAGTACTACCCAATGCACCAATTATTATTTGTCCATGACGTACATTTCATGGTTGAGTGACTTCTGTTAAATTTTGCATTTAGGTCAATTTCTCATCAGCTGTACATGATACCATTATTAACCCTGCATTATAAGATTAGCCTCAATGAGTAGTATCCAAAGCACTAACAATTAGGTGTCAGTGACCTGCATTTCACACTTGAGTGACTTGGGTTAAAGTTTGGGTTTAGATCCATTTCTCATCAACTATACATGATAACATTATGATATTGCATCATAACAGTCACCTTAATGAGTACTACCCAAAGCACTAACAATTTGGTGTCCATGACCCACATTTCACACTTGAGCGACTTTGGTTAAATTTTGCCTTCAGGTCCATTTCTCATCAACTGTACAACACTTTCTTCATAACTATTATCTAAATTTCTGTAAATTCTAAATTCCTAGGTCTAACTCCTTCCATTGTAGTTTTGTCCTTAGCTATATAGTTGGTATTACTGATTATTCAGATTTCGTTTGGTTTTATGCATTTCATTTTTCCTATGTTTTGTTTCTAGTGCTGCTGATAAGGAATTAATTTCCAAAATGGCCATACAGCTCATTACAATTAATTGCAGTTGGAATAAACATATGTGTTATGGTCTCATGTTCATTTACTCCATATCCTTTCGTCAAATGTATAATATTGTTATGATATTGCGTCATAACATTCATCTTAATGAGTACTACCCAAAACACTAACAATTGGATGTCCATGACCTACTTTTCGCACTTGAGAGACTTTGGTAAAATTTTGCCTTCAGGTCCATTTCTCATCAACTATACATGATATCTGTATGGTATTGCATCATAACATTCATCTTAAGGCCCTATCAAGTTAATTTGTAGATTCTCATCCACCTGTTACAAAAAATCTGGGGTGGGTGGGAGTTTTTTTATTTTATTTTGTTTTTTATGTACTGATTTTCACTAAAATTGATAGGAATTTAAAGAAAATTTTTGAATTATTAAAAATAAAAAAAAATTGAGCTTAGAAAAAATGGGGCTGGTGGGGATGAGAATCTATTAATTAATTTGATGTGGCCTAATGAGTACTACTCAAACACTAACAATTAGGTGTCCATGACCTACATTTCATTGTTGAGTTAAATTTTGGGTTTAGATCCATTTTTCATCAACTATACTTGCTATCTTTATGATATGGCATTAAAATAGTCATCCTAATGATCGAGTACTACATAAATCGCCAACAATTAGTCGTCTATGGCCTACATTTCACACTTGAGTGACTTCGGTTGAGTTTTGTGTTTAGGTCCATTGCTCAGCTATTATACATGATATCTTCATAATATTGGATCATAGCATTCACATTATCCTTTGAGTATTCCCCGAAGCCCCAACAATAAGGTGTTCATTTACATTTCATTTTATGACCTACAATGCATGTGACCATTATTTATCCTGTCTTACCAACTATGCATAATATCCTTATTATGTTACATACAGTAACCCATTTATAAGGTTCCATGAGGGACTTGGGTTAAATTGGTCTAAAGTTCATTTATCTAATAATATAATGCCTATTGCGGGGCATCCGTGTCTTATAGGCACATTCTCTAGTTATTTTAGTTTTTGTATGCTCTAATAACAAAGTGCAAGTCAAGAAAATATCAGAAAATTCCATCTGACAGATTTTAAACCCCCGTACCACCTTAAGAACAAGCACAAAACAATATCTTCCAATGCTACTGCAATAAGTAAAGTTTAAATAACCGGGAAAGGGGAAATAAGAATAAAAAAATGCACAACATATGCTTGTTGTTATAGACATTTGTTATAACAGGACACATGCAGGAAATTCTTTACACTAATTCTTTTACAGGAATGATGGGCTATGGTATGGCAAAAGCTGCCGTCCACCAGTTAGTGAAAAGTCTTGCAGCAAAGAACAGCGGTCTTCCAAACAATTCAAGTGCCCTAGCAATTCTGCCGTAAGTCATTGTATTTATAGGTTTATAAACAAAAATTTTATGCAGTAATACAGTCAACTCCATTTAATTGCAAACCTCTTAATAGCATATTTCTCTTAATTGCATACAATTCTACTACACAAAACCATTTACTATATGCTTCTATATTATTCATTCCTTTTAATTGCATATTGAATAGTTAAGAAATCCTGTTAATTGAATAGTTTCATTTTTAACATTAAAAGTATATATTTTTTAGCAAATTTTTCTGAAAAAACTATTTAAAATTAATTGAATAGTTTCATTTTTAACATAAAAAGTATATATTTTTTAGCAAATTTTTCTGAAAAAAACTAATTAAAATGAGATATCTAATTATGAAATGTCAAATTTATTAATAATTTTGTATAAACAGACTGTAATCCCTGTGTTTGTTTACTGATTAACTCATCATTTGACACTTTTCAAGTTAATCGACATGTTTGTACAGCAAGATTGAAAACTCCTCTTAACAGAATATTCCTATTAATTGCATATTTTTTTGTGACAAATAAAATTAACAGGAATCCACTGTAGTTCTTTGGAGGATACAGAAAACTTCATGTCATCAATATTACATGTCAGCTGGTGGGATCTGCTCAAGATACAGTTTTTATGGGAAGGGGGATCTTAAAATTTGTTGAATTTTATCCATTGACAGCATGGTTTAATTTGAAATAAATTAAATGAGACAGACTTTTAGTCTTTCACTTTTTGGACTAGTACATCCAAAAGTTTTTGGCAAAGACTGAGATACATGTAGATAGATTTCTTGTTAAGAAAGGGTTCTGTTAAGACAGATTTCACTGTATTAACAAGGCACAAAAATGTATCCAAGTGAAATTTTTTATTTCAGGATTACTTTAGATACTCCAATGAACAGGAAGTTTATGTCGGAGGCAGATTTTACCACATGGACAAAACTAGAAACTGTTGCAGAGTAAGTTGAAAAATTTTTTGATGTCAGTTAATGTCATTAAGGGTACAATAATGTAAACAATATGACTGAAAAATTGAATACTTTAGTAGAGTATATGTTCAGATGAACAACATTCTTCACAATCAATTTCTCTGTCTTTTCTTATCATAATTTTTGTCTTGCCTGCGACGAATGTTGCAAAGGCAAGACATAGATTCTGTCGTCATCGTCAGTGTCGGCGTTTTCATCCACATTTAGTTAACACAAATGTTAAACTTTTTTGAACTCAAATTTTTTTTCTCAAATTATATTCAATATTGATGAAATTTTGACTCTATATTCAGTATAACTTCATTATTGAATCCCAAGTTTATTGAAAAAAAATTCCAACTTTTCCGTATTTTTCCATTAGTTGGATGTATTTTTTTCTTTTATGATTTTTAGCTCACCTGGCTAGAGCCAGGGTGAGCTTTTGCCATCACTTTTCGTCCGTCGTCCGGCGTCCGTCCGGCATAAACTTTTCATTCAAAGATCTTCTTCTCTGAAACTACTGGGCCAATTGAAATCAAACTTGGCCACAATAGTCCTTAGATGGTCCCCTGCAAAAAAGTTGTTTTTCAGATCCGCGCTATATCCAAGATGGCCGCTAGCGGGAATCATAGTTTTAACATTGGACCCTATGGGAAAATACTTTCAAAGATCTTCTCCTCTGAAACTACTGAGCCAATTAAAACAAAACTTGGCCATAATAGTCCTTAGATGGTCCCTTACAAAAAAGTTGTTTTTCAGATCCGCGCTATATCCAAGTTGGCCGCCAGCGGGAATCATAGTTTTAACATTGGACCCTATGGGAAAATACTTTCAAAGATCTTCTCCTCAGAAACTACTGGGCCAATTAAAGCCAAACTT